>CATOTW010000002.1:0-54893 GCA_951813805.1 Limnephilus auricula
TATTCCGTGAGTTAGGTTTCTAGCAGAGCAGGTGACCCAAATTACTAGGCTTCCCTTCCGGCTCCAAATAATCCCGCCCTTGGCCAATGTGAATTGCTTCACTTGACTCTCTCATGTTGCTGGTCCTGCTTCCCTTTCCGAAACATGTTCTTGTTTTCGTATTGCGGAACTCTTTACGCCTGATCTGCTCTCTCTGTTAGGTCGGTAAATAGCGCGAGAGTGTACAAGTGTACACTGTACAAGCGCTCGCCTTGCCTCATCGTTCTTCGCCGTTCCTCTCATTGTAACGCGGGGATGGGCAGTTAGGATCGACCTCTACACACCAACGCATCGTCTTCATACATTCTCTTGTACTCAAGTATTTGACACGCTTGATTGTGCCAGGCTAAGAGTATGGATATTAGAGAGACGGCATGTGAAGTGTGCCCGCGTGCTCCAAGTGTGCCTTTTCGGGAATTCTACCCACACGGCTGACATTGGCTGTCACCAATAAAATGGCTGCTGTCGTAAAAATGTCGGAACGTATTAAACGGCCAAAAATCAGTAGCCAATGTCAGTCGTTTGGATAAAATTGTCGAAAAGGCACACTTGGAGCGCGCGGGCACACTTCACATGCCGTCTCTCTAATATCCATACTCTTAGGTGCCAGGTCTTTCTCGGGCGTCTCCAACTTCTTCACAATTTATGTACCCACTCTTGTACATGCTCGATAGTTTTAAACTCATTCGAATATGTCTCAACGTGTGTGCCTGCTCGTTCGATGTTTTTTGAACCGCTCGGTGCGAAAAAGATTGAAGTGCCGTAATGCTTGCTGACAGAAATGTTCAAATTGACCGAGCATCTTGATGGTCTATGGCCTCTTGTGTCAAGCTGCTCAAGCGTGTGAACACAACGACGAGCATGGTACCAAGTCAACATGTTTTTGATCGATCCAAATCATCGATTTGACTCGATCAAAAGCTCAAGCTATTTTTACACACATTTATGTATACATAGCTTAAGATTCACCTTCGCCTCCGCATATTCATCCTCCTTATATTCTTTCAGCTGTATCCTAGTGAGAGGCCAGCAGGCAAAAATGGTTGTTTGGTGACCAGATCTGAATAGCAAGGTACTTACTATATTAATAGGGATATTGAAAGAAGGGTGAATGCAGGTAACTCCATTAATGGAGGATTGAACGCCGTTGGAGCCAACAAAAAGTTGTCCTCAGAATCGAAGCTAGCAGTCCACAATGGAGTACTGGTACCTACCCTGATGTATGGCAGTGAAGCAGGGAACTGGAAGAGAAAGGATGAAAGTAGACTGAATGCTGTAGAAATGAGATCCCTGAGGCGTAGTGTACCATGTATGATCGTATGAGGAATGTGGAGATCCGAAAAGAATGCAAGGCTGGTGTGAGCGTAATAAGTAAGATTAAGAAAGGGACGCCTAGATGGTTTGGGCATGTTGAGCAAATGAATGAAGAAAGGAGTGTAAAGAGAATTTCTGACGCGAATGTGAATGGTAGATGAAGCCGAGGACGCCCAAGGAAGACGTGGCACGATCAAGTGAATCAGATACTTGAGTCGGGCCATGTCAAGAGTCAGAATAATAGAAGAGTATGTATGAGACGATGTATGAATGTGAGTGAGGCAAGGAGTGTGTGCCAATACCGAGTTGTTTAGCGGTCCGTCCTCTCTGCCTACCCCTGCGGGGAAACGGCGTGATGGTTCGTTAGTTAGTTAGTTAGTTTTTTTTTTTTAAGAAAGACAAACATTCCCGGGTTACGAATAACCCAAAAATATTTGAAAATCTCCTTCTACCACCACACTACGCGGAAGATGTTGCTTGTGTTGTCGTGGAGGACTTAGCCAGCCGAGGAATTGAACACGGAACGCCTGGGTGGGACCCAAACGCGATGCCCACTGAACCACTGACCGGTCTTAGTTACTTCCCCAACTTCCTCTTTCTCATCTCCTATCCCTCACCGCTACCTTCAGCCTCGCAATATACCCTAATTGGGGATGCCGTAGTCTTACCGGCTCCAGACGTGAGCAGTTGGTAGATATGTCGACCGTCCGTGGTCGAGTGGTAAGACACTCGACTCCCATTCGGAAGGTCCCGGGTTCGAACCCGTCGTGCGCAAATAAATTTTATTTGATTAATTTGTGTTATTTCACAATTAATTAATAAAAATAATATATGTTATATTTGCGACACGTTCCAGAGTGGAAGATACTCTCAGTATCGCCCTGGTGTAAGACCACCATTCAGAATTGAAACGTTGCTTAATAATGGCTTTAGCCGTGTTTAGAGACTAGATCTGACGAGCCAGGTACTTTCCCACCTTCCTCTTCTCCATCTTCTTCCCTTCCCCACTTACCTTCAGCCTCACAACATACTCCAATTGGGGATGCCATAGTCTCACTGGCTCCAGAAGGGAGCAGTTGGGACTCTTGTGAGGTATCTCTATAAAAAAAAAACTTTTGTGCGTTATTCTTTTTTTTTGTAAAGCCAGATACATTAACAATATTTTTCTCTTAACCGTTAATTTCTTTCAGTTTCACATTATTACCAAACGGAAATTAATGAAAGCACTGCTTGTAATACCAATTGGCCAGTAGGTATATTATATTTTGTTTTATTTCACAAACAAAACAAAACATCTATAAATTGTTGCATAGAATGCCGAAGAAAAACAAAAAAATCTTATTATAATATTCGCTTCTTCATATCAAATAAAGCGCTATATATACTACTTGTAGTTTTCATTTAACTATTACGGCAAAGTTTCGCATAGAGTTGATAATTTTAATAACTTTCCCTCTTGTAAAAGATTTTTTGAATATTATACTGATTTAATGTTCGCTCTTCGCATTTACATCTTGACTGTTGATTTTGCCCTCCGATAAAATATTTATTTTGTACATGGAATATTAAAAACTCCCTCGGTTTTGCATTCAAATAATGTGTACCTACCATTAACATTTTTAAAGCTGGAAATAATGAGACTTCAATATTGTGTGCTCTAAATATTAAATAAAAATGTAAAGTTAGGTATATTTTCACTTTAATATTATCTGAAGTCTTATTAAATTATAAAACATAAAATGTAGAAAGGAGTTCCCCAAAACAAGATTGGTTTTTTCGTGATTTATTTTTGGGTTATTATGTCGTTTTATCGTTTTGTCATCCTCCTTCTTTAGCCAACGTTTGCTTTGCAGAACTTACATATATCAGGGCAGATTTGTAATCATTGATTAGACGAGATTAATTCTCATTATCATATGTGATTACACATCTGCCCTGATGATGGACTAATGTAATGATGTCCAAAACGTTGGCCAAAGAATAAGGTAGCACAACACGGCATAAAAACCCAAAAATAAATCACGATAATAATATAATCTGTTAATGTTTATAGTATTATTTATCGCCTTTGACGATGTTTTTTTAATGGTTAACTAATCGATTCTTTACGCCCTAATTCTCGACTTATCCTTTTATTTTTAAATCTATTTTTCTACCTTTTTTCGGTCATAGCGGGCAGTAGCACTCAATGTCACACATCGGTCCAACAATTCCAACAATTCACCGTCCTTATTACCTATATTGGGTGTGGGATAGGGATGGCAAACCTTCGAGACTTCGTGAAACGCAGACAATTTTGAATGTGTCTACGCACAGCCTCTTGTTGACTTCTTTGCACACACTTGCTTATGTGCAAAGCGGTAAACAAGAGCAAGCACCGAATTATTATTATTCATTTATAGCCGGGCATTAAATACAAAAAGTAATTTGTAAAGATTCCTCTGATGAACGATACTTCTCGAATGATCAAGAGTTTTAGTGATACTCGGTTCATCAGGTTACGAGTCGTGTTTATTATCGTTTTATTTATAATTAATGTTTAACTGGCCTTAACGTCCGTTCTAATGAGTGCTGAGGTAGGGGAATTAGTCACTAAAGGTGCCCAGCTGTCAATTAAATATCATCGGCTATTTCTGTTACTGTTTGGATATTAGACACAAAGATGCGACAGCTGACTCTCTCATATTACAACTTTACTGACCTCTGTCGAGACATCTCAAAACTAATAAAGCTAATATAATTACATATCTGTTGAAAGACATTGAAACTACATATTCGTATACTCGTACACATCGATTTTTCCTCAAGTCTGAGGAAGGGGGAGTCTTCTGTACCTATCAGTGTCTAAATTGTGACTGCATTGTCAACGTCCACGACAGATAAGAATTTGGAATATTCTTTGACGTTGAAATACGAAGAAATACGTTCGCCATCTCTGGTTTTGGATATACCGGAAAGTGTTAATATTGACTTGTCCGTTCCGAAACCTTCCGTTTTATAATCGCCCGTTCGAAGGTCTTCCATTATGGATCGTGGCACGTGGCCTTTGTAACGCGCGCACCGAACGTGGGACAAATTTAATTTGCCATATACCATTGCGCCCTTTTCAGTGGGCTCGTTTCAGCTGGACCAGCATCATCCATATGCCCTCTTTTTTCCCAGTCTTCAAACAATCATTCGTTAAAAACCTCACCCATTTCAACGTACGCATGTCTCTGCTGAAAATTGCTTTTGTATTTCATTTCGTATTAGTCGTTAATTGGTTAAAAAAAACACTTGAAAATAATAAACTTTTAGCTAATTCCCTTACTATCTAAGAAAAAAAAAACATAAAAAAGTCCAGCAGGTATGTTTGCAGATAAAGAAAACCGCTGAATTGTCTAATAATTTTTTTTTGTGAGACTATGTACAGGTAATAAAGTACAGTCCCGTTGAGGACGAGCACTGATTTTATTTTCAATGTACTAAATGTTCCTAACTTGAAAAAAATTGTATTAAAAAAATATCCTGCTTCATTAATTTATAAATACACATATGTTTGAAAAAAACGAATAAGCACTAAAGCATTAAGACAGTAACACGTGAAATCTTTTAAAATCCCAGTTTGTCTAACCTCTTATGAGCAAAGAAGTTTTAAATTCAACTGAGAAATTGCTACTGAGCTATTCAATTCTCTACCTACTGACATAGAGAAACACGCAAAACAAACGTTCCTTTAAAAGTAAAATCATATACCTCCAATACACATATCCATCAGAAGTATTTTTTAACATCTTTACATTTATGCCAAATATGTACATATATCTAAGAGTTTCAATTGCCTTTTTTCTTATCATACTCAAATTGTAAAATAATAAAAAAAAAAGATTTTATACTATTTTTATGTCATTTTCATAGTACTTATATTTAAAAACCGTTCTGTAATTTGCCATCTCAACACAGGCTTTCACACCTAGTAAGATGGGCTATATGTCTATTACTTTTTTTTTTTATATTAACTCCACACAGGAGGCCCTGAGGAAAATAATTTCCCTCAGGGCCTATGTCATCTTTGAAGATGCTGTGAGGAGGGTCTTTTTGCGGAGAGGAAGGAGTGAACGTGGGTCTTGAAGAGACCCATGTTATAGGAAGGAGGAAACACAGAGGCCGGCAAATCGTTCCACAGCCGAGCTGTTGAACACAAAAACGAGTCGTAGAAGCGTCCCGTTCTCATGTGACAAATGTCAACTGTGTACATATGTTGGGCGCGCGTTTGGCGTGTTTCCCGACTATGCACCGGTGCCGAGGGGATCAATGACGCTAGCTCCTCGGAGCATCTTCCATTGAAATACCGGTAGAACAAGGATAGCATTCCCACCCGACGCCTGTGCTCTAAAGATTGCAATCCGTTTGTTAAGACAGGAGAATCTATGAAGCGGACCGCCCGTTTCTGCACAGAGTCGAGGGTGTTTTTCAGGTACATCGGGGCTCCAGACCAGAGATGGCTGCCAAATTCAACAGTGGGGCGCACTTGCGATTTGTACAGGGTTAGCAGTTGTGTACAATTAAAGTATCTGCGGGCCCTGTTCAGTACGCCCAGTTTCTGAGAGGCCAACTTAACTCTGGCCTCGATGGAGCCCCCGTACCTGAGCTGGTCACTTAGAGTTACACCGAGCATATCAATGGAGGACCTGTTTGGAAGAGTGCTACCGTTGAAGGAGACTAGATTGTCATTTCGATCCCTTTTAGACGTAATCAGACATGATTGGGTCTTTGAAACATTGAATTCGACGAGATTATTCTTACCCCAAGAGAAAACACTCTCGAGGTAACCGTCCATTCTTTGCTTCAAAGCCCTCCGAGCCGTTGGAATTTGTGCACCCTTTGGGGGCTTGTCAAACAAAAAGCTATCATGGACTGTACTGTCATCCGCGTAGCAATGAATTGGTGCACATGTCAAAAGGTCATTGATGTGCAACAAAAACAAAGTCGGAGACAGAACCGATCCCTGTGGGACGCCAGCATTTATCGAGTGCGAGGAAGAGGTGAAGCCATCAGCAACCGTCTAAATCGACCTCTCCCTCAAAAAGTCGGCAATCCACGTACACAAGGGTGCGGGAAGTCCGTAAGAAGGCAGTTTGTTGACAAGTCCTCTGTGCCAGACCCGGTCAAAAGCCTTGGAAATATCCAGTGCGACCGTTTGGGTCTCACCGAAACGTTCCAGGCACCGCCCCCAAACATGCGTCACATACGCGAGAAGATCACCGCACGAGCGGTTCCGCCGGAATCCGTATTGACGGTCGTTAATAATGTATGTCGTATATGGTCGTTAATAATATTTATATGTAATATTGAGATAATTAATTAAATAAATAAAAATATAAAAATAAAACAGGTTTCCTCTAGAGAATAGGTATATTTAAAACTAGAATACAAAGTAAAAATAACCACGTAAACACCTCAGTACAGGTTCTCCTAGTGAGGTGTTCACGAAACATACAACATTACCCAACCACAGTTTCACCTTCACAAACCTACCTTACACACAACATAATAAAAAGCTCGTAAATTATATTATTATGTACAAATATTAATAACTTTATGTGAAGACTGTAATATTATATAGAAATAAAAAAATTTTAAAAATGAACACATTAGGATACCAATGGTGAGGTATTATTTATTTATTAATTATTTAAATTAAAATATATGTTGGTGCGGCGTTGGGCCAATGTTCAACCTATAAGTGAACAACCGGCATGAGCAGACTGTAATGTGTTGCACCTTTATGTATAATTTTTACTTATCGATAGACGTCAGGGCACCCACCAATTCACTGATTTTAACACCGGAAGGTTTTGTTAGTAATTGGACACAGTTGGGAATGGGAATGGTGATATTATCGTATTTTTTTGGTGCGATAGTCGCGGCGTAATTCAATTGCGGTATTTTTAAACTGTAGTGAATTCAAACTCAACTTATGCGAATAGCGGTGGAGCAACTGCTCATTGCGGCGGATTAAACTCAACTTATGCGATAGCGGATAGCGGTGGAGCAACTGCTCTTTGCGGTGACTTATACTCAACTGATTGATGTAAAGGCAGAAGGCACAATCGATAGTTGACAAAACATAAAATTGCAACAATAACAATCTGCGCGAGCATGCCCCCCCGCCTTGACCAAGTGGTCAAAGTAATTAATACAACAAAAGAAACACAATATGAAAGGATTCAATGAACAATACTGAACCTGCGGTAGATCTAAACTAACTTACTAAATCTAATATAACGTTAAAGTTATTGTGAAGGCAGGGGACAGAGTTTAACGACTGCCCTGCGATACGTTCCGGAGTTAGTCTTAACGTCCGCAACGCGGATCACCCCATCTACTCCAGGGTGGACGTTTACCACTACGCCAATAGGCCATTGAAGTGGTGCGATATTTTCACTCTTAATTATTACCACTGTGCGTTTGGTTATTGGAGATGCATTGGTATTCCATTTCTGACGCGATTGCAACGTGTTCAGATACTCCATTCGCCACGGGTTCCAGAAAGTCTGGACGAGATGATCGACAAGATGCTTTCTCTGTTGCAGCAAATTTACCGGCGCGTCTGACAAATCAGCAGCGGGTAAAGATTTTAACGGCGTAAGTGTTAAAATGCGCAGGTGTTTGCGTTTGCGATAGTATTTGCGGTTGTGCTTGCGGTTGCGGTTGCGATTGCAGTGGCGGTTATGTTTGAGTTTGCGATTGCGATTGCGATTGAGTTTGCGTTTGCGATTGCGATTGCGTTTGCGATTGCGATTGCGTTTGTGATTGCGTTTGAGTTTGCGATTGCGTTTGCGATTGCGTTTGCCATTGCGATTGTGTTTGCGATTGCGTTTGCGTTTGAAGCGAAAAACGCAAATGACAATGCGAATCAATTTTGGCCAAGAATGAATGCGAGAAGCCAATATGTATGATAAAGGTGACACGATGGTCTTGAGGCAGTTACCGGTTTTAGGTTTTATTTCGGGTGGATCAGCTATGCGAGAGCACAAGCCAAAAGTTATTGGCTGTTCATACTGATTGGGTTTCATTTCTGGTAACTGTTCTGAATTTGCGTGCTTAAATGGCGCAATAGGCCAGTCGGAATGCGGCTGGCAAAGCCATTTTGGACCATTCCACCAAATTTCATTTGCCATCAATTGTGATGGTAGCATACCTCTTGACAGACAGTCACTAGGGTTATCAACACCTGCGATATGATAAAAATGACTACTGTCCAAATGTTCGTGTATTTTTGCGACACGATTGGCAACAAAGGTTTGCCAGCGGTGAGGTGATGAATGAATCCAACTTAAAGTTACAGTTTGCGACAAGCGAAGTTCCAATGGAACGTTTTCTAAAACCATGCTGGAATTGGATGCCCACTTAGCGAGTTGGAATCCTCCAGATTGAAAGAGCTCAATTAACTCTTCAGTCGCGTGGATAGCTTCTTGCTCATTTAAAGCAGAGCTAGCGATGTCGTCTACATAAACATCACGATTGATAATATCCCTTGCCAGAGGGAAGCGAGCGCCTTCATCTAACGTTAACTGTTTGATTGCTCGAAGGGCTAAAAACGGACTACACTTAAGACCGAATGCTACGCGATTGTATTGGTAAGCCTGAAGCGGCTTTTGCGGGTCGAATCTATATAAAATTCGTTGATAACGACGATCTTCTTCGCGAACATTTATACATAAATGTATTTGACGAACGTCGGCGGAAATTGCGATAGGAAAAAGGCGGAAATTCAGAAGGATGCAAAATAAATCATTCTGTAGGCTTGGTCCCGTGTGTAAAATGTCATTCAAAGATAAACCATTTTTTGTTTTTGCGCTTGCGTCCAGAACGACTCTCACTTTCGTTGTAATTTTATCTTCACGCCTAACTGCGTGATGCGGAATGTAATACGCGTTTTCTGACGGTGAAGCTTCCACCTGGGACAAATAACCCTTGCGAATATGTTCTGTGATCACTTGATCGTAGAGTGGTTTTAATTCTGGCAGAAGCTTAAATTTTCTCTCTAGTGCATAAAACCGATTTTGCGCAGCTTGCAATGAATCACCTAAGTTACATGGGTTGCTTTTGAACGGCAGAGCCACTTCATAAGAACCGTCCTCGAGGCGAGTTGTGGTGCTTTTAAAAATGTTCTCAGCTTCTTTTTCTTCAAGGCTGTGAACTGGTTCCGAACCGATATCTTCGATTTCCCAGAATTTTTGAATTAAATTCTCAATTTCGTGCGTAGCGCAGAAAGTTAAAGTTGTGTTTGATTGAGAATTTACTGGAGCGTCACCCATGAAGACATACCCTAATGTGGTTTGAATCGCGACTGGAAAACCGGGGGTGACTATCTTATTTGGTAGCAACAGTTGAGAGAAGAGACTGACGCCAATTAGCAAATCAATTGGACCTGGCATTGCCCAGGTGTCGTCTGCCAGCGGAATATTTATGAATTTGTATGACGTCAAGTCCACTTTACACGTAGGTAAATGAGCGGTAATTTTATCTAAAACTAGAGCGGTTATGGAGTATTTGAAGTAGGGATCAATCCTAGATTGAATTGTCAAAGTAACACTTCCTCTTATTGATTGCGTTTTGCCACCTAAACCCTGGACTGCGAAGCGCGCTCCTGGACTGACTGCCAGGCCTAATTTTTCACAACATTGTGATGTTATATAATGCTTTTGTGACCCTGGGTCTAAAAGACAGCGAACGGTATTTTCTTCACCGTATCGATCAACAGTGTGAACCTTGGCGGTAGCAAGGACTTCAGTAGTTGCCCCTTGTCGCGTGGTTGCTGACATGGTGCATACCGACGGTTCTGATTCGTTAGGTTGAGTTTCTGCACTGGATGTGGAGGCGTTTGCGTGACTAGGTTTCTCAAAATGAAGAAACGTATGGTGTTTGCCATGACACTTATGACAAGTGCCTTTTGACTTACATCTTGTAGATGTATGTTGCGGGCTCAAGCAATTGAAACACAAAGATTTTTCCTTTGCGAAGGAAAACCTTTCCTTTGGTGATAATTTCAAAAATTGTGTACAAGTGTACAGTTGCGTATGGCTCTCATTTTGACAAAAAGGGCATTTTAGTTGCGTACTTGTGTAAGTATGATGTGTGCGGGTTTGAGTTGTGCGTACGGTTCCACCGGAACTGGTTGTATTTATGTTGGCAGTGTTAGGTCCACGAGTGGAAGTTCGTTGCAGAATTTTGACCTGATCTTGCACAAACGACACCAATTGCTTGCAGGTTGGAATCTCAATTTCTCGAACTGAGAGCTCAAATGCTTGTGCGGTTTGCGATTCTAGCTTTTGCAAGGCGCATTGCAGTAGTATAAAATCTGAAAGATCCTCAATTCCTAATTGTTTTAGCGCGGCGATAGATGCTGAATATTTTTCTATAAAAACTGTTAAATTGTTTGCGTTGTGCGCTACGGTTTTTGAATGAAATATGTTATTCAGGTAGTAAGTGGCAAGAGATCTTTTATCTTGATATTTATTTACGAGCGTATCCCAGATTATTTTGTATGTGTCTCCAGTTGGCACTAAACCTGATGTAACATTTTTTGCGGTTCCAGTTAATTTTCCAATTAAATATTGTACGCGTTGCGAATCAGATAGTTGTGGATTTAAATGAACATTTGTTTTAAATGTTTCATAAAATAGGTGCCAATTTTCCATACGCCCGTCAAATGTAGGTAATTCTATCGCGGGTAATTTAATAAAATTGTTGTTATTAACAGCACTCGTACTTGTAGACGCTTTCGATTCCGTAGCTAAATTTGCTTTTATATTGTTTCGTGTGCGTATTATGCGCGTGTAGAAATCTTCAAATTGTTCCCAGCTTGAATAATCTGGTTCAGAATTCGGGTTTGACGTAACAATATTCTCGTTAATTTGATCAATAATTAATTCAAATTTATTTTTAATTTCTACTATGCTTTCAGACTCCGTCATAAAAGCTTCAATCGAGCGCGATGATTCGTAGGTAATGGGTAAATTTTTTGCAAGCGAAACTAAATTTTGAACTCTTTTTAGAATAATGTCTCTTTTACTTTTTAGTAAAACTAATTGTCTTTTTAATTTGTCTTCCATTTTTACAAGTATTCGCCAACAAAAAGTTTTTAATTATTTATAAAATAATGCACAAGAATCAAAAGTGCACTAGACAATTTTATGTTCCGATAAATTACAGTGGACAAGTTATTAAATCATATAATTAAATTTCGAGCGATATGCGGCGATCTATGTTCAAGTACGTACCTACGTTGACATATATTATATGTGCATTACACTGGTATATCTTGCGATTTGCACTGAATAAATTTGCTACAACAATAACTTCTATGAATAAATTTGATTACCCGAAATATCAAAGAGTAACTATGTATACCTAGGTAAGTATGTAATTTCAAATAGCGGATAGTATTGTTCACTAAATTTCTTTGCATATAAAATGTATGTGAATGAATATTGCTAAATGCTGGTTCATAGTCAAATAATATGCGGCTTGAAATACCAAATGGATCCGGCTCGCAAGTGACCAAATGGTGCGGCGTTGGGCCAATGTTCAACCTATAAGTGAACAACCGGCATGAGCAGACTGTAATGTGTTGCACCTTTATGTATAATTTTTACTTACCGATAGACGTCAGGGCACCCACCAATTCACTGATTTTAACACCGGAAGGTTTTGTTAGTAATTGGACACAGTTGGGAATGGGAATGGTGATATTATCGTATTTTTTTGGTGCGATAGTCGCGGCGTAATTCAATTGCGGTATTTTTAAACTGTAGTGAATTCAAACTCAACTTATGCGAATAGCGGTGGAGCAACTGCTCATTGCGGCGGATTAAACTCAACTTATGCGATAGCGGATAGCGGTGGAGCAACTGCTCTTTGCGGTGACTTATACTCAACTGATTGATGTAAAGGCAGAAGGCACAATCGATAGTTGACAAAACATAAAATTGCAACAATAACAATCTGCGCGAGCATGCGTTGTGTGGAGAAAAGCGTTTTGGATTAGCTATTTCGTGCGCCTTTGAATTGTTAACTTTAGAGGCTAGACTTTGAACCACACGCGGAACACCCGCGTCTGTCATTCTGTCCCGCTCACAATAAGCTCACGCACACTTACAATACATGCGAATGCGAAATGTGCGAATGAGACAACGCTCAAATTTATCACAGAAATCGCTCGAAAAGGGGTTTATGGAGAATACACTTTTCTACACCGAAACTTTCACGAAATTGAAATTTTAAAAAATATATATTTTTTAGAAAGAAGAAGCTACGTCGGTAGCTTTTTATAATTCTTTATGAGAGTTGAGTTAGCAGCACTTTTTCCTTAAATAATATTTTTTTGATAAATCGTACATGTTTGACAGTGAATGTTTACGTTAATACGAAACGCATCGAAAATTCTAAAACATACCGATACAGTTTTCACCCTCTAGAAGGCAGTATAAAAAAAATATATTCATTTTGTGCAATTTTCGATGTAGAAAAGTGTTTTTTCCCGGGCGTCCTTTTTGTATGGGCCGAAAAGCGAAGTCTATCATCTTAAATATGTATAACTGGCACTTTGCAAACCTGTAATCTACGAAAATAAATTAGTTTTCTTTAGTATTGAGTAATTGCAATTTCACGAGTTCGGAAAGTTACGGGCAATCTACGATTGATGTATCAATTTACCTAAATCGGAACGCTTATTTTCTGTAGGTCTAATTCAATTATAGGGTCAATATCGGTGTCTGATACCATCAGTAGATGTCTCCGGTGAAAGATTCTCTCGGATTACCGTTTTTTACACCCCAATTGACCATTGCTATGCGATTTCACTGACTGTTCGGGTAAATACATTTCTTTTACGCAGATGATACGTTCAACATAGGTAAAGAAAAGTTTTTCACAATTATAACAAAAATTGTAACGCCTTTTAGGTCTTGAATGAATGATGAAAAATCTGTCAGTGACAAGTTGCTTGATATTTGGTGATATATATCTCAAACTTATTCCATTACAACCAACACGAATTAAACAAAATTTTATTTGTGGGTGATCATATTTATTATTTTAAAGCATGTATTGGTTATTGATTATAAATTCATAGCATAATCTTTGCTTTTTGTCTCTTTATAACACGCGACTAGTGCAAGTGCAATTTGTAGTTTTGGGATGCAACCTGCTGCAGAGTGTAATTTTCGGATGATAGCCAACTTCTGAAAGGAATGGGTACTTATCAAATTGAATTCGGTTGAGCTCCAGGCCCCCTAGCACACTCGATCGATAAGGATTGATAGGATAACCTTTGGTAACTTCTCATCGTTCCCTAGGACAACTACAGATTGCTAACTTACAAACAACAATTGATATCGAATATATTATGGACAATTAGTCATTGTGAACTGTCACTTATTCGTTGGCGATCTGCGGTCACGCTAGGGAAGATGATAAGTTACCGATCAATTCTTTTCGTTCGGGTATGCTAGGGGGCCTAGGATCCAAGAACTAAACCAGTTCAAAATTATATGTAGCGATTAAGAGTTAAAGATGTCTTCTTGTTGTATTGGCTTTATTGTAGTGCACATCGATTAGGTGTGGAGCATTACCACCGATATCTGTGCAGGTTTGCAGAACCAAACGGGGCAGTTAATGTAAGTAACGACCCGTTCACCGAAAGATTCAGTGCCTCAGTGGCTGTGTGAATGGTGGGGCTTTGTTGGCACGTCCGTAGCCGAAGATAAATCGGCCGCATGCTCGCGAACGTGTCCATCTTCTGTACTTGCTGCATTATTGCACTTGTGTGATTTTAATATTAATTAACGACCTGTTACAATAATTAATAGATTTAACTTTGCCGTCGGTATTTTAGATTTCAAAGATAAAAATCTTTAAATTTAAAAAATGTTTCGTTTGTTTGTTAGTCCTTCCTTTGGCCGACTGCAAAGTTAACCATGTCAAGTAATAGGTAATTAAAATCTGCATATAAATATGAAAGCAATGTCGGCTACGGCTGATTAAGGAAGACTTTATACGTCTGTCACTCCTAGAGACACTTACTCATACTTTTCCTTCCCAACACTTCCTTTCCTTTTTTTTTAAAAAAAAAGAATGACAAACATTCCCGGGTTACGAATAACCCAACAACATTTGAAAATCTCCTACTCCACCACACTAAGCGGAAGATGTTGCTTGTGTTGTGATAGAGGACTTAGCCGAGGAATCGAACACGGAACGCCTGGGTGGGACCCAAACGCTATGCCCACTCAACCACTGACCGGTCAAAGCCTTAAAAATAACCTTCATGCAGCATCCCCAAAGATGACATAAGCCCTGAGGGAAATTATTGTGTTAACACACCTGAGTGGAATTAATTTAAAAAACGTTGTAGATATCTGTGGGACGTTTTGGAAGATGTATACACAGGGCCTTACATATAAACCTGTTTTACATTTTGCACAACTGATGAACAACCATTAATTTATCTTAAATGTTTTTTTATCAGTTGTGTAAAATTTGAAACACGTTTGTTAACCGCTTGGGCACACAAGCCCTTTTTCACGACAATTTAACGTAGGTAGACATAGGAATGACGTATGCCCCGGACCTGAGTTATTTAAGGGGGACACGGAGGACACGTTGGACAAGAAGGACACATCATTCCGATATACTTCCTAAAACGCTTACTATTTTATTTTTTTATAGTGAATACCTCACAAGAGTCCCAACTGCTCCCGTCTGGAGCCAGTGAGACTATGGCATCCCCAATTGGGGTATGTTATGAGGCTGAAGGTAAGTAGGGAAGGGAAGGAGACGAGGAAAGGGAAAGGGGGGAAGTACCTGGCTATTCAGATCTAGTCACTAAACACGGCTAAAGCCATTTCAAGCAACGTTTCAATTTTGAATAGTGGTCTTACAACAGGGCGATACTAAGAGTATCTTCCACTCTATTGCATGTGTTTAAGGATGACATACCTATCCAACAGATTAATACGATAAAAAGTTCAAGTTATTTTTCTTTAATGTCAACCTATTGTAGGTTGTATTTCTTAAGATCCACATGAAAGTTAATTCGTTCTAGGAAAAGTTTTTTATTGTTAAGTGAGAATATAGTTTACCAATTCCTTCTTTCGGCACTTAATTGGTTCTACCGAATTTCGAAATTTTTCAATCAATAGCAACCAGAAGGTTGACTAAACTAAGCTATTTTAGTTTTATTTTTCTGTATTCCTGGTGGATACCTTGAAATAAAAATGTTCGTTCTTCTCCTGCCGTAAAATAAGTGCAGCTTTATTTATCCAAAATATAATTCATACTCTTGACTAAAATTCACTCTCTTCTATGGTCGCTTGCCTCGCCAGACTGAAATAAAAACTTAGTTTGTTTTATCACTTCAGCTCCCATAACATATTCCAATTACTACAATGAGGATGACATGTCAATTCGGCAGTTGGCACTCTTGTGAAAAAAACGCTCTCCTCCAAAAAACCAAATAGGTAACTGCAGTGCATATGGAAAGTAGAAGTTCACACTGTATACCCCCCCTATATCAATTATTTATTTATTTATTGGTAAGAGACAGACAGCTTATACATAAAATATAAAGATAAATATATACATTGTTAAATGAAGTCAAGCCAAAAAAAAAATATAATTCCCAGTGGCCGGTTCCCCGAACAGGCGTGATAATTTCTGGTGGTGCGCGGTACTGCCGGGCTTACTAATCGGAGGGGCGCGGGGCGCGGGGCCCGTGGTGGGTCCGAAACGTGCGCATAAGTCAGGCACCGACCTCCGCACAGTCAGCCGCCCCGGCCCTGGTCGCTTTATGTCCCCACTTCGCTTACATTAAGCCCTCTCGTACCCGCCGGCCAAATGGAGAACTGTGCACAACGGTATGCAAGGAGTTTGTAATGCTGGATATCGCGGGACATATTTCACTTTTCCTTTCGTCCTACGATACACAGTATCCCCAAAGATGACTGTCCCTAGATATGTTCGACCTATGTTTCAAAATTATCTTTAGCGTTATGGCACAAATAGAGAGGTATATCACATGCATTTTAGTGCATTGGAGAGTATATATTATCTTATTCAATAGGTAGGTTTAAACCCCACAGGCCTCGACCATATTTTGTTAGAGGGTCAAAATATTTCCGTTTTACAATAAAATCCAAATAAATGGAATATTTTTGAACGTAACCGAAAACTAAAAACTGTTTTTGAAAAGTGATAAAGTACACATTCAAATTTTGTAAATCACACAAACATAAACATTTTGCATGCAAACGTAAAAAAACCTCTCGTTTTTTTCTTAGTAAAATTACTAATAACGAATAAAAATAAAAACACATACATAATTTATTAGACAAATTTATTATAAACGTTATTCTCACCTCACTTTTTGTCGTTCCAAGTAAAAATAATTATTAAAAAAATTCCCAAAGTTTTATAACGTTTTTTTTCAAATTCCTTTTCGAAACCTTGGTTTCATGAATTTGACTTATTTTGTGGTAAACTTTTATATTTCAATATAGAGCATGGGATTTTCTCTTTCTTACACCGTTTATATCACATTTCTTACTATGATAGTAAATGCCACACAACGATTTCTATATGAGTTGTTTGAAAAGCGAAAAAATTAGCCTCATGGGTTAAGTATAAAAGAGTCGCTTCAAGATTCAAGTATAACACACAGGTAATCAAATTCATTCACATAAAATACATTTAATACGGTTGAAATCCCGTCACCACGTTCTGGGAGAGGTTTTTTAAAAGTGTAATTTTTTAAATTGATAATTTTCTCAATATGACAAAATGGCAATTTATTTTACTTCGTGTATCTGTGTTTTTATAAATATTGCTATTGGGAAACCTTTCCTCGCAATCAAGAAACGGAGAATCTCAGAAATGAAAAGATCATGTACGAAAACGTTATCGTCATCATGGCCTCCGTGGTCTAGGTCTAGGGTGAAGGCTCTTGACTACCATATGTCGATTGTTCAATTCCCGTGATTTGATGACATATTTGCGGTACGTTCCAGAATGGAAGATACTCTCAGTATCTTCCTGGTCCATGTCGAATTTTAACTTTGACCACCATTTTGACTTTGACCACCATTTTGACTTTGACCATCATTTTGACTTTGACCACCATTTTGACTTTGACCACCATTTTGACTTTGACCACCATTTTGACTTTGACCACCATTTTGACTTTGATTACCATTTTGACTTTGACCACCATTTTGACTTTGACCACTATTTTGACTTTGACCACCATTTTGTCTTTGACCACCATTTTGACTTTGACCACAATGACCACCAAGTCAAATTTTAACTTTACTTGAAATGGCGTTAGCAGTGTTTGGTGACCAGATCTAAGACTACCCCATCTCCTTCCCCTCCCTACAACTTTCAGCCGCACAACATACTCCCATTGAGGTTGTCATGGTATTAGTGGCTCCAAATGTTCGGGAGCGGTTGAGACGCTTGGAAAAAAATTTCATAACAAAATAAATAAGGCAATTGTCGTGGCTCAGGAACATGTCACTCTCCCGTGCTACAAGAATGCGGTGCAGGGTTGTCCGACCTCCGATAGGAGATGACCCGACAATAAAACGATCACAGTAAAAAACAGGAATTGACTTCGATCGTTTTAGTAAAAGATGTCCAAGCGATGTCCCATCCTTACACAGTTCGTAGCATTCACAGACATTAATATCGGTGCTTGAAACATGCAACACCCACCGCAGACTACAATTTCCCCTATTTTCAACAAAATCTCGATGATATAATATTTGAATTTATGATGTTATTCACTTACAAGTGCGGCTTTAAATATTCAGCGATTATGAAAGGGGCCCAACCCAACTATATCTGCGAACCACCTGAGGTCCCAAACTTGGTAAACCAGACAGTCATTCGTTCTCTTAAAACTGCACTTACAATAAAAATAACAAAGATAAGTCAAGGTCTCGGAGTTGTACCTGCGTTAAATTCGCGTTTTATATCGTCGGTTTAACTATCAAACTGTCTCGTTTTTCACAAATGTGTGAAAAACGAGACACATAATGGGGCCAACAGACCCAGCTATAAAAACTCAAGCGTTATTTGGCTTGGGTCAATTCAGCATATCGCTCGTCATACATTTCCATTGAGAATGTACGGCAACCGATATGCCGAAATACGCTAAACCAAATAACGCTTGAGCTTTTATAGCTAGGTCTGTTGGCCCCATAAACCCAAGAAAATAGTTTGAATACAATATTTTTCTTCGGAGATTATACACGGAGTCTGGAAACTCATACAAGCGGGTAACTGGTGAAATTACAGCACATTTGGAGTACATTTTATGGCATATATTTTTTTGAGCTTAAGTTTTCGAAAAATAAGAAGTTTTTTTCTTAAGTCGAAAAATAATAAGTTTTTTTAGTGAAAAAACTAACGATGTAATGATATTATGTGACGTCAACATTTTATTCGAGAGCCGATGTGTTCCTGCCTGTGAGAGCTCCGTTGTAACCGCTGTGTGAGGGAGAGCTTACAGCAGCTTTATGCCAGTTACCTTCCTGTAAAAGTGTCGTTATATGCTTATATCTCTTATCTTGGCTGTCACACCAGCACCAGCAGCCACTAACTGGCTGGACTGGCAATCTACATTGTCCAAGTCAGGCTGGCAAGGGTCTTAAGCGCTATACTCAAATCTTCTGCCCCTTGACCGCAAATCCTTTGCTCGTGGTTCGGTATTCCCAGTAAATATTCGCAATACCTTTCTTGTCAATATTAATTAACTAATAGGTTTTTATTAATTCATTGAAGAAGATAAAACTTGTAAATCTAAACGAAGCATGAAACATAACAAGACACAGAAAAATAAAAAGGTAACGGTCACAACTGGGAATCCAACCCAGGAAATCTTGTCTTACCGGGACGCTGATTTATTAATATATATATATTTTAGTTATGTATATTTGTTTACGCTATTAATTGCGACGATTACTTTTTAGATAAAATGCAGTATTTACTTTGGACGAGTTTAAAAATTCATGCTCTAACTCTGTATTTTGTAATTCTAAATATTATTTTTTTTTTATATATATATTCAATAATATTATTGTTTAATTTATAAAAACAGTTTATTTATTTTAAAAAACTACGAATTATTAATACGCGTGACAGCTGTTTCGACTTCTGAAGGCATTGTTAAACTGTTTGATAAGTCTTCAGAAGGCGAAACAGCTGTCACGCATAAAAATAATTACATGGCAGAATTTGTCTACAAATAAACTGTTTCTATAAATTAAATATTAATATTATTGAATATATAAATTAATTAAAATGGAGTTCTACAAATTAAACTTGATAACAATTTCTACATGTTAAGTAATTGCTTTTTAAATCTAAACCCTTTGAAACCCAATAATAATAGTTATAAACTATGTACAATATTCATATCAGCGACATGGGAATTTTTAGGTAGTCACGAAGTTAAAACCATCAGTGCCTACTGAAGGTTCTCGTCCTTCATAAATATTTAATACAATTTTATTACAATGCAATTTATTTGATTTCGATGCTTGTTTCCGTGCCCTCCAGCGGTGATGGTTGATTGCACCGGTGAAGGACCCCTTAAATCCCCATTAGCGGCTCTCCCGGCCCTCGAACCAACAAACCACCGCCCACCTCGCTTCCTTGCTTTCTTGCTTCCTTGCTCCCGGTGCCTGCACCCTCGCTTTATATTAAACTCTAGTTCCAACTTCACGACTAGTTTCCTTTTGCAAATTTCTCCAGGGAAATGGGAGGGGTAAGGGGGGAATTGGCACGGGCTTCGTTTGGTTCGTTTGTTCCGAGAATTTGCGGCAATTCCTGACTTTGTATTGTGCCTATACTTCACTAAGCCGGACTCTTAAATGGGTTATGCTACCTGGCCATAGAACAAATTCAATTTCCCACTTTAGAAATACTCGCACAAATTGAATCTACATTTTTAATAGAAAATGCATTATGTATTATGTATATTTAATTTTCTAATATCCATGCTTTTGTCTCGATTCGTGGCGACGCCTGACGAAAACAATAATAAATCTTTCCTTCGCTCTGATATTATTAGTATTATCAGAGCGAAGGAAAGAAATTGACCTTTATGATATTTTGATTTTGTTTGACTTTGATGTGACAGTTCGATAATGCCTTGAAGCTTTTATGCAAAAGTCTTTGAAGTGGAGGAAGAGCGCTTAAGAATTGAGTTTTTGCCCGAAACTGAAACAGAGCCGGATAACACGTTATCTCGACAAATTCGCTGCTTTAGATTTATTAACTCTTAGAATTTCAGCGAATTTGCAGCGAACTTGCTAGCTAGTCACCGCACTATCCTCAATTTTATGGTATTTAGAACCATCAAAAAATCTTCTAGCATACTAAAATAAATTTTATTCACTTGGCAAATAAAATGATGTATCTTAATATTAAATTTTATTCGCTTGGCAAATAAAATAATGTATCTTAATATTAAATTTAACAAATTACTTTGTGTAAACCACTATAATCCTCATGTTATAAATATACATGTTTCAATAAAATTTTAAAAGTTTTAGAAATTAGAAAAAGTGTTAATAAAATTAAATATTATAAATAACAAAAATATTTTTTTTTAAATTAGCCATCTCTTAAATTTATTTTCATATTAATTCTACTTGTATTTATTGTAATTTATTTTTGTTGTTTCAACAAACTGATTATATTTTGTTAATTTTAAAATATTCTTTATAATATTTTTTAAAGATATTTTTAGGTAATTAATCACCTCTCTATATTTGTATACTTGTTTGTTTCTTTTGTTATTTTTATTTATGTTATTATTGCCCTGACGAAGAAACCATCGGTTTTGAAATATGTAGATATTATAACATGTGTTTATTTTGGTTTACACAAAGTAATTTGTTTCATTTAATTAAAATGATGCCACAAAGTAATTTTGCAAAGATTGAAGAAATATCTTAATATTATTCAAGCTTGTCGGTATTCATTATTTGGTAACCGACGAGTTCATCGAAAATCAATTCATCGAAAGCAAATTTATCGACAACGAGAGGTTAGGTTAGGTTAGGTTGAACTCGTTTTCGATGAACTCGTTTGCGATGAACTCACCGTGAACCGATTATTTTTATATGTGAAATGGTGCAAATGTCATGAGTTTTAATTTATAAAGTCTTACTACTGTATTTATTTACAGTAAAGCCTCATATGACTTATTAGAATTGTGAAGAACGCTTATTTTGCTGAAAAATATAATAATATATAATAATAATATATAATATAACTAAAGACATTTTTCGTATTTCTTCATTATATTATTTTTGATGTAAATACTTCTTTATGCACTCTTGACTTGAGGGGTAAACTGGCGAATGCGTTACGGAAATTACAGCATTACAAAAAGTGAAATGCATTGCGAGGCGAACGGGCTGTATCACACTGTAGAAGCAAGTGAGAACAGTGCCCGCGCACATTTTCTTTCTCTGTTCCTCTCATAGCCAGTGCATGAAATATCTCAGTCATGCGGATGCGGATGTATAGATGGAGCTAAAGAAGTATTTACTTCAGTCGTGTGGTCTATAGCACACTCGCATTTTCTTTTATAACATTAGAGAGAGAAAAAACATTTCTCTGAATAAAAGTAGCTATTCTAGGGAAAGATATAATATACGATTTTTGTAAATATATGAAATACATTATCTGGTAAGATGTAAAATTTACAAAGACCATTTTTCAAAACACCAATAAAGTATTACGAAAATAGGATCAGCCGGCGCATAGCGGGCCGTTTAGCATTTTAGCTGGCTCACTCAGGTTTAGGGTATGTTAATTTCCAACCCCAAAAAAAAAAAAAAATATATATATATATATATATATATATATATATATATGTGTGTTTTTTTACATTAGCTCGACACAGAAGGCCCTGGGGAAAATAATTCCTCTTAGGGCCTCTGTCATCTTCGGGAATGCTGTGTGAGAGGTCCTTTTATTTCGAAAGAATTGAAAGTTCTGGATAGGAAAAAACTTTGCGATCCACTTCAGGTGACCTTTATCAGAGGTGATGTTTTTCCAATAGATAATGACACCCTTTGAAAGAAGACGATAGCGATGGACCGAATGAATTTAAAACTTATTCATTCCAATTCCATAATTTTTGTATCCTATTATGCCTATACAAATATTATACATAATACATGACTATAGATATAAATAATATACAAAAATAATAAAATAAATACTAATTGGCTAACTAAAAACTATTATATTGTAGAAAGCAATCACTTTGTTGTTTAACATATTTTATAAAAATAAAACACATATTTTGTGTAAAACCACTACTTTTTATTAATTTATTTACCGACCGGTTCCGCTTTGCTCAAGCATCATCAGGGTACAAATGAACACTACTAAATTAATACTAATATTAAGCTTAAGCAAAGCGAAACCGGTTTGTAAATAAATTAATAAATAGTCGTGGTTTTACAAAAAATGAGCGTTTTATTTTTATTAAGCACTATTTTAATTTTTTATTCTGTTTAAAGATTATTCTGAAGTAACATTATCTTTTTTATCGAAGTAGTTTCGAAGTGCTAACGAATATTTCCGCACTGCAGTAGTGTCCGTGTTCTATTCACACAAAAGCAATTTATGCAATTTAAAAAAGCTCGCTCCATTCCTAAAAATGTTATACGGTACGAAGATTTTCTACACAAGTACACTGAACTTTGTATGTACATTATGCAGTCAATATTTCGCTACTTATTACGTAGAATCTTTTACTCTCTAGTTTTATTAAAATATCCCCCAAAAGTTATTCTGGGCTTATTAAAAAACTTCTTTATTCGCCTCCTGTGTTCAGCCATTATTTGACGTGATGAATAAATCTTCGCCCGCTGAAGTCTTTTGATGAAGATTCTCTATACAATATTTCATTCATATTATTGTTATTATACTCGGCGATAACTTACCCTCGACTGAATATTGCAAAAGAACATTTATTTTGCCCTGATATTTTAGAAAATGTTGCTCATTTACATTTTTTTCATCAGCTCCACACAGGAGGCCCCTAGGAAAAAATCCCCCCCCTGGAGCCTGTGTCATCTTTGGGGATGCTGTGTAAAAGGGCTTTATAGGGAAAGGAAGGAGAGAAAATTCTGGGAAGAAAAAAGGTGTGATGGTGAATGTGGGGTTCGATGTGTATAGAAGTGACGGACGTGTTAATCCATCCCTCCCACTGTGGTATAAGGCGATGTTCCGATAGAGTCCGCTGGAGAGTGCAAAGGTTTCCCTCAACAACAAAATCTGAATGAATGAAGGAAGAATGAATGTATTTAAAAAGAAATGTTATATTTATTGTAAAAATATTTTAAGTTACAAAATGAAATATTACCGTGTTTATATTAGTTTATTTTCATGTTTGATAAACCAACTCAATAAATAATAATAATAAAAAAAAACAGTACTCTTGATCCGGCCTGCCACGCAGCTGGTGACACCTCTAGGTCACCAAACGTATCGAACCACTTGGGGTAACCTGTAGCTCAGGCGTTGGTTATCCAATAAATGGTTTATACACATACCCGCCTCCCAAATTCCAATGAAAGTATATTCTCTTCCCATAAGAAGCAATCACAACTTTGCGCTGATATAATAGATATAATAAAAATGCTAACTTTACGGGGTTACCTGACAATTAAATTGTTGAATCTTGTTCATACGTTTTACGGGAATTTTGGAATCTTTTTAATATTTTCCGGGAGGCGCAATTTCGAAGCAAATTGGAACCCAATTTTTAAAGTGCCTATTAAATCTATTTTTTAACGATGGGTTGTTCGACTAGCAGACACACAAACATGTCACCGTATACCAAAATTTCATTTACATCTTTTTATTCCAAATAAGGCTTAATGAATCACTGGTTTATTTATGCTAGTCAAGAACGTCCCTTAATACTCTGAACAGACGTAATATTTAATTTACTGAAAGTGTAAAAACTTTTCTCGTTTCTATTTTGTTTTTTAAATCCCGCTCGGTAACCTATTGACAATATTTCACTACCAATATATTATACTATGTGAAATTGCTTCACATATTCTTTTAAAATAAGCACGTTCGTGTGGCCGAGATAAATAAATAATTGTTCGTAATGTGTAATGTGTAATAGAATATCTTTTGAAAAAGCTTTCTGTTTAAAAAAAATGGAAGCTTTAGATTTAACGTTTTAGAACTGTTATTATTATAAGCGGGTGATATTTTTCTTCGTATGTATGTCTGTGGTTAAGTCTCTGGAAATACGAAACACTCGTCTAAATCATACACTATCTAATATGTGATCATAGATAAATTGAATTGCTGTCAAAATAAGTGAGCATTCAAGTTCTGACGTATCCAGGTGCCCAATCACCGTGTAATTGTCCCATACAGAGACAGAGCTTGGGCACTGACAGGTCGCGCCCTTTCATTTACCATTCGCTATTCACTCGTTTAGGCAATAATCACAATCGCCGGCAGACAACAAACAATGTACAGGAAACCGTTTGGCAGAATGGACAGACAAACTTCTAATATTGTAACGACCATTTTAAATTGCTCGTAATGCTGCATGGAAAATTCTACGAACATTTTGTGACCTAATATTTTTGCTTTGCGTACGAAGCTTTTTCAAAATTCAATTTGGGAGGCGGGTTTGGGTACCGCCGCCTCGGGAACCATTTAATGGATAACCGAAAACTCTGCCACGGATTAGTTCGAGTGGTTTGCTACTTTTGGTGACTTATCAGGGGGTGTCCGGGTTCATGGGGTGAGGTTTGGTGGATATTTCCGGCGGATACATTTGCCCACCGACTGTAACACTAATGCAGCGAATAACTCACCAAATAATCGCGCAATCACAACTTATACCCATTTCGAAAAATTACTACAATTAGACATTTTTCACAGTTCCTTGCAAACATACAAAATTAAATTATTAAAATTCTTGTCTTTTTATTAAATTTTAATCAATCAAATAATTCGTACAGTCAATTACATTTAGTGTGCACATAATTTTTTATTTTAAAACGTATCTTTTTCTCTACCCACTTTCTTCCTTTTTGTTATTATTAGCCTTCCAATGTTTGATTCTTATCATCAGTTTCATCATAATTAATTACGTTTTAAAACCCAGGCGAAATTACTTAATTTATTTATTTATTTATTCACGCCCTTAGAGCTTTTACAACAATCATAATACAAAAATAAACAATAATATACAAATTATGTTACATCATTGTTTAGTAAACGGGAAACAGAATTTTTGAAATTTCAGAAATAAATTTTGATAAGGAATAAACGAAAATATCAACTGAACTAAATTTATTTCCAAGCCTATGTAGTCTTTGGATTGGGGAGTTAATGAAATAATTAGTTTTCGAAGGATAAACAAAGAACAGCTTAATTAATGACATTTTACGGATTTATGTAATAGGTACAAAACCATGTAATTTATTTCACATACCTCACAACTTAGATTTTATGTACTGTTTATATCTTATGAACAAATAAATAAATAAACGGCGTAGGAGGCCGGTTGAGGGAGATCTTTTGATCTCTCCAACGAGACTCTCGGAACATCGCCTTGCACTGCAGTGGGAGGGTTGGATTCATACGTCCTCAGATTCAGATTTCTGACATTATTTGGAGTAAAAAATGCAAATAAAATTTTGGTCTCCGGTGACATTTTTGCTTTATTTTTTTACAAAAACAGTTGGGGGCGGCGTAAGTTATGGGGCGGTTACTCGGCCTAGTGACCAGTGAATTTTTGTTTGATTTTGAAGACAAAAAAATGTTATCAAAAAAGTCACCGGAGACCAAAATTTCATTTACATTTTTTATTCCAAATAAATCAGGAATACTGGTTAAAGTAAGTCACGTACCTACGTACCTTAACACCCTGTATATTTCATTGTAACTCTACTTCTTATTTCCACGCAATTCGCTTTTTTCAAATTTACTATATATCGGATAAATCTTAGTTTCCGCTCCCATTTTGAACCGTTGCGTCCCGAGCATGTTCATTTATCCGTAAAATATTTATTAAACTGGTTGTGAGTTCGTTCTTGCGTAACGATAATTAAATAATGACGCAAATTATGCCTAGTACGCATTGCAAGGGTCTTAATTCTTCTGGGTAATTTGGTGTCTCGCCTATTGTCCAGACGTAATAATTTTGAATTATCTTTGACGACATTCACAAGATCAGTTCCAAAATAATACGCCCAGTTAAATCATTACTCTAATTTTGAGAAACCTCCGTGACATAGCGGTTGAGATTCCCGATCCAATGGTCGCGGAGTCGAAACCCAGCGTGTGCAAATAAATACTATTTTTATTTTATTTACTGAAATTTATTTCTATGTTTTACTATTTTACTACAATATTTTTACAGATGCCTATATTTCTAAAACATTACTTAAAAAAATTATTTTTTACTTATACTTATTGATGTAATATAGCATTTTTGTTTATATTACCCACACACAGGCAGTGACTTAGCGGGTTCCCATTACCTTTACGGAGAAAAATTTTAATCGAAAAAACGATCATTTTAATAGTAAAAACGGTTAAAAACGGGACTGAAGTTCTTTCGAACAAATTAACAGGGTTTCAATGTTTATTGGCGGGAACATGTAAGAATAATTTGTTGGTATACGTAATTTCGTACGTATACCAATAAATTATTCATACATTTTCTTGCCAATAAACACTGAAACCCTGTTAATTTGTTCGTAAGAACTTCAGTCCCGTTTTTAACCGTTTTTACTATTAAAATGATCGTTTTTTCGAATATGACAAATATAACATTTTTCTCCGTGTACTTTCGTCTATTATATATTTAATCATATACTTACCTATTGCTAACTTTTACATTACTTATATCTTATATTTTACATCTAAATGTATTTATAAATTATGTAAAATTACTTTTGATATGTACTCGTATTTTGATATAACGTGAAAAAATAAAGAGAAAAAAAAATAGAACTCTATTTTTATAACTTTTGAAGGTTATTCCCATCAATGTAATATATCATTTAAGAAGAAGATAACACTAATAGTCTAAACGAAAATATGAAAAAGAACAAGACTTAGAAAAATAAAAGTTAATGGTCGCAATTGGGACTCGAATCCAGAACCTCTCGTCTTACTGGGACGAACGCCTCTATCAGCTAGCTGCTAATAATAAGGAGAAAAATGGATAATATTGTTAATTCTGAATTTTAAAATATGATATTGACAAATATAACGTTTAAATGAGAGGTCTCAGTTGCCGTATCTCATTTCACATATTACCACATTTCAACTGATTTCGGGAACTCATGTTTAGGGACCAAATCTAAATATAGCCAGGTACTTCTCAATCTTTCTAAACTCATATCCTTCCCTTACCCACTTCCTTCAGCCTCTCTGCATGTTCCAATAAAGGGTGCCATGGTTATACTGACTCGGGACAGTTTGGAGTGTAATTATGCTAATAGTTTCCAAAACATATCTCATAAAGTAGAATCAATATCGCAGTCCCAAAGAATATAGTTAAACATTCCGAGCGTGTCTCTTTCTGAAGTGCTTACTTGTAAATTCCATGCCTTTTTATATTTCCCGAACATTTCAGCATTCCTAGTTTTTTTCTGTTTTTCCTTTTGTTCGCATTTGCCGCCTGTCAGCGATACTCTTCGATTTCCCACGCAGTTCTATTTCGATCCGCTTGTTATCAATCGATGCGGTGGCCGATACCGCAAATAAATTAATTGCCCGATGGTGACGTCAATGGCATTATTATTGTGCAGCACCATTGTCGCGCGGCCTGGCGTTGATCTGCGGCTACACACCACACCGTAACACGGCACCCCAATACCACAGTGCCATAGCACCACAGCACCACAGCACCCCAGTACATATAGCGATTAATCTGCGATAGGTGCTGGCAGGCCTAATTAATCCCGGAGACCTGTACTATTTCTCAGCGACCATCTTGTAGCCGGATTCTGACGGAACCATTCTCTGCTCTTATTCAACCCAATCTTATGATCATACGTCAATCATAGAGAAAATGAAATAAAATCATAAAATGAAGGGTTGTATGGTTTCTTCGTTATGGGGCTTGGCTTTTTCAAGGGCGACAAACATGACCAAATTAACGCAAAATGTGTAATGGCAAACATAACCTAACCTAATGAAAGTTTCATGTAAAATCATTTATAAACTAATCTAATTATTATTTATCAAATTTATATATCCTCCAAAATTTATTTGTAATCCTCACGTAAGTAGTTTCTTATTGTTTTCACACAAACTAAGTATTTAATTAAGCTGTAGTCTGAACATTAATTTTAGACCCACCATTTTCAAAAATACCAGCGCGGTGCATGCAGTGAATCAGACTGTAGAAATAAAAGTATTAAGTCTTATAACTATATTTTTTCTATTCAAGTGGTTTCAATAAACTATTTTTAGCCGAATATTCTTCCTCAGAAAAATATAAAATTTTTTAAACCTTTAAATCTTCTCTACTGGTTTTTATGGGGGATGAGCATTGTAGTATCCCTCTGGGTTGCTAAGTTTAGGCGAGTATTTATCATGGTGATTTTCATCCTTTCCTAGGCCAAATATTTTTCGGTGCTAAAATTAATACTTAGTACTTCATTACCCATATAATCTGCATACTTCACCCGCCATAACACAGGGACATCCCTAGCATGGCGGGCGAAATAACACAATATATACACTATGTATAAAATTATTTAATAAATAAATAATATTATTTTATCAATCACATGGTGAAGTAAGTTTGCCTCTTTCTTTAGGTGTACGCTGGTTAATGAGAGTATTTCAATTTTAAAATGTAAGTTTCATTATGGTGAATTATTTATTTCTTTTTGTTCCAAGCACGAGAAAACGTTTCGAGATTTCCATAAAATGATCACTATACCATTGTACATTTAAAGCATTTCAACAGCACCGCTCCACCGAAAACATTAAATGAATAATCGACGAGATATTAAATTTAATGAAATTCAGCTGCGAGGTATTTTATTCGCATTTTAATGATATCTCGAGAACCGTTGTGGCGTAAAACACTCCCGGGCCGGCCCTGCCTCCTCATTAGATCGGAGTACCTCCCTAGATATTATTGTGAAATGGATTTGAGCGGCCCGCTGACCCATTTTTCCTCTTTCCAGATCATCTCTGCGTAATTTTTCCCCGGACTTTACTAGGGGGATGTTTTGTAAAAATATCCTAAAGACTACTGCGGTATCCGCATTTTTTTTTTTCAATTTAAATGCGGGCGTAATTGAAATCACAGAGCACGTTTTTATTTAAAGACTCTACTAAATAAATAGAATAGATATGTCGTAATTTTTTATTGCTATAAAGTTTAATTTGTAGAATATCATTGAAGTAGAAGATAACAATAATAATCTTTTTTTTAGATATGAAAATGAACACGACACAAAAAAATAATAAAAGATAATGGTCGCAACTGGGATCGAACCCAGAAACTTACGTCTTACCGGGACATACACCTCTACCAATTGGACCACTGCGATCTATTATGAGACTGTCGTAATTGTCAACTTCATATTTCAAATTTCAGAAATAATAATATTAAATTCGACTAATGGTTTTTTTCCATATTATTGGTAGCTACCTTTATTATTGGAAACAAGTATTCAAAGAATGTGTTTGTTACCTAGCTAGTGTCTCAGATAAAGATAATAAATATAAATATAATTTGTAGAACTCTAAATATAATTTTAATTTAAAGTTTTTTTTCTATTTAATAATATTTGTAACTAAATAAGTTCTGCTTTTAATTAATTATAAAGATATTTCGCCGTCCGAAGGCGTTATCAAACAGTTCGATAATGCCTTCGGACTTTGTTAAACGCTATAAATTATAAACATATCTACATGTTTCAGAACCAACGGTGTGGTAAATATACTTCAATAATCTTTATTATACTTTTTTTATTAAAAAAATCATTTAAACAAAGTTAATTTTGTTAATTTAATAAAAATTATATCTATTACAATTGCCAATAATATTTTTGTAAGACGTATTACATTAATAATTTAATAATAACATAACATTTGTGTAGCGCAGATTTGTGTTATTTCAAGTGCGCTGGTGGCCTCACGTGTGGACAACCACCATATTCATGTGCCAGCCTAGTTTAAGATGGCTTCACAGAATAGTAAAATGATGTTATGAATTATAACATAACTTGAGAAACATGAAAGAGGTTTATTATAAACCATTCTCCATCGCATTTTCGACCTCTTCAGCGTTTGCCAAATTCGAAAAGGTCCGTAATGTGCGACAGGCGCCATGGCTCTGCTCGTCGGCCCCATATACCTATATTTTAAACCATATTAGAATAGGTACCAGTTTCAGCCGTATAGGTAGGGGGCAGCTATGTGAGAATGTGTCCATGTGAATTAGCACACAGTGTGTGGGGGTGCGACGCCGCTTCTTAAAAGCCTTTTTGCAGATCGTGTAAGAGGATAATTTTGGAATTTTGAAAAAAAAAAAGCGTGGAATTTTGAGCAGTCCTGTTTAAAGTGATGCACCACGTCATGTAACATTCTGGATCAGGCCGCTAACAATAACACTCCTTATGGAGATTGCGATAAGGTTGAAATTCGGATTTAGCACCAGTTGTCTGTTTTGATTTATTCACAAAAAGACATCGACAAAAAACATATTTTATTTTGATTTGCGAAAATGAGCCGCAAATATTGAAATGTTTCGCGATCATTTTCTAAGGAATTTAATTTTCCACTTTAAACAATAAAATCATAACCGAAAAGGGGTTCGTAAATATGAGAATTGGAACTTTAAAGCAGTTTTTATATGCCTCATACTTTTTTTCTGGGCTTATAAAAATACTAATCACTGTGCTAAAACTCAGATATATTTATTTGTCTTTAGGTCAATTCCAGTTAGAAATCCACTAGCAAAGCAGCTATCGCTATTTGCGAATTCAATATGAACTATTATAGTATGTTGAAGAATTAAAAGTGGCTGAAATAAGCTCCCGAGACGTTGCATGTGTACTTAAACAAAGAAGATACGACTGTATCAAAACCGAGGAAATCCGAAAACAAATCAATGCCGATTTAAGAGGAAACTGGGCTACGTTTTGTCCATACAAACATGTTCCCCAATTCTTCTCTAGATTTTGACAATAGCGCAAATATTTTTTATTAGAATTATCTATTTTTATTTTTAAAGATATTTGTGTCGGCGTGTTTTGATTTTTTGTTGCAAGTTGATTCTTGTATGAGTTAAGACCCTCCAAAAATCGTTTAAGGCGCTCCGCTGACGAGGCAACTGAAACCAAACTAAAACCGGCTGGTTTCTATGTCTTGATTGGTCAAAAAGCTTATTTAACCATATACCAAGAACAATCAGCTGACAGCTGGCAACTAGCAACGGCCGGCCACGCCAATCAGCAGTGCGAGTCGCGAGTCACCGCTTGCGTTACCATTGACAACGGGTTTTTGAATGATTGTGTAGTGTGCGGGCCATCACATTGTCATACAAAGACAGTTGACAGTTTGCAGTTGCCTCAGTGAGCGGATCGCCTAAATAGCCTGGTTTGATCGTCATCAACAGACGTTCAGTATACAAATTAAACAATGTGTTTAAAAAATAATCAAAACATACAGAATAGAATAATTTCTTATAAATTTAGGTTGGTTAAAAAAAATCTTAAAAATCGCTCTACTTTTGGAGAAAAAAATTATTTAGGTATACAGGTGCAGTTGTCCCTTTCGCTCAGTATTCAGGGGAGGCGGGGTAACAGCGACAGTGACAGCAACAGTTTGGTAAAATATCTATTATTCAAATTTCTCGACCACCGTGTTTCCTCTTAAAAGCTTATTGAACAAGTTTCAGAAAGGGACGTTTAGATGATTTTCACGTGTAGATCGAACTGGCGGATAAATGTAGCGTCGAAGAGAGAAGTCGGGAACGCTCCAAGAAGACAAAACTGAAAAGTATATGAACACGAAAGAAAGAGAATTATTGTGTGCCAAGACGGAGTTGTGTCATTTGTGCCTACTGCGGAAAAATGGCGTGATGGTAAGATCTGTTTCTCTTCAAGGACATTACCAAATTATGCTCTGTTTCCTCGTGTTAACCATTAACCGTGCTGCATGATCATTATACAACTTTGTATAGTTTTGTATTTAATTTTAATAATTCTGCAGGCTATCTGCGATAAGTTATGCGGAGAAGTGCGGGGACTTTGCCTCTAATAATTTAGTACCTACTCATTGACATCATGGAGCATTTTGTCTGTGTGTAACTAAAAGTTTTCCACTGTGATCTAAAAAATATAGTAGCATATATACCTGCTTTCAAAATAATAATCCTCATTTTATTATTATTTCTTTCGAACGTAACTATGCTTCTTTTCACCGGCCGACCATCGAAAAAAAAGTCTACCTAGTTCCAATCGATACAGCACATAATTGAATTTCTACAGCTCAATCTGCGCTGTATCTACCTATATTGTTCGCGGGATTACATAGCTTGTCTACAGTTCTACATTATGTACTTTTGTCTGACGGATTGATTCCGCCGCTTTTTTGCGGTCAAGGCCAGAGGCGGACGGCGGCATTACAAAACGAAACTATCGCACAAACTGGCGCCCGACTCATTGTCAGTGACCGAACATTGTTGGGGATGAAGCTGTTAGAATGCTTTTGTGTTTTCGCTTCGGAAGCTAACGGGAGGCCACAAAAAGCTGCTCAGAAAATTGGTCGGTCTCGCATTGTTTCAGTTTCCTCTAATTTCCTATTGCCCGCTGCGGGTAATGCCGGACGTGTTATGTTATATATGCGGATGGGAAAATTTCAACGGTTCTACGGTTTTTGCCCGGTCTGTAACAGTTAAATTATTTGATCCATTCGAAGCGGGAGGCATTTTTTTACCTTTTGTTTTAAATTCTGTGGATTCTGACATCAGCTGTTTGCAAATGTAAAAATATAGGTCGATCAAACGAAAAAAGCGTTACTTAATATTTTGGTGATAAACACTTTTGGCATTACAAAATCCAATTGAAAGCTATTATTATTATTTATTTGTAAAAGTATTTCTATTGGTGAATCTATGCTTCCATGCGTTTTCTTTACACTCGTTTTCTGGTCACTTTTTCCTGTTGAATTGGCATCCCAACATGTAATTCATTCGTATAAAAAAATATGGAAAACTGCTCGTCTTTTATGTCTAAGATGTCACTAAATTACTGCTAAAATATCCCGTTAAAGCTAAATCTAATTTTCCGGCTATTCATCGACCGATGAGATGACGGCAGGCGGCAGTCATCCCCAGAATCGCCCGCTCCGGGTGAGCACCCCGACGCGAATGATCGTTAAAATTTAATTTTCACTAGAAAATAGGATGCTTCGTAAAAAGGATGGAAGAAAGCTAGGCATTCGATAAAAGTACCTCCTTTAACCCTCAAATCCCTTCTTGTTTTATTTTATTTTAAAATTTATTTCCTTTCCTTTTTGCTAAATGGTTTTGTTTTGATGAAAATTCGGCGGTTAGTCTGGCAATCTGTCGACGTCAGCGCCGCCGTGCGGCTGATGTTGGAAACTATTACCGGCAGCGCTTTTCCGACTTTCCCCCGAAGTGTGTCGGTAAAGCAGTTTCCTATATTAAGGGTTCGAGTCTTTGAAAGCTTTCAGAGCTTCCGATTTCCGCCCACAGATAGTTTCAGTGAGCCCTATAATCAGCTCGCGCTAAAACTTTTTGCACTACCCAAACTAATTATAGTGATATTTTTATAATTTCTGCTAACGTTATTCACAAAACGTAGATATATTGTTGGAAAGCAAATATTTTTTGTTTGTGTTGAGTTATTTATTGCATGCAATAAAATTATTTGTGTTATGAAACTGTACCGAAACTTAATTAAATTTGCTACCATCCGCGTTTATTATTTCTAGTGACAATATTGTTCGTCCTAGGTTGTGGAAAGGGTAGTGAAATCCAACGCTTTCCATAATATAGTGTGTAATACAATGTTTAAAAACTAACATTGTTTTGGTAAATTTTTAAATAACATAAAAAATATAACCTTTTAAAACATTGTTTTGGTTAATTCTTAAATAACATCATGAAATATATAACCTTTTAAAACAATGGGTTGATAACACCAACGCAATGTGTGAAATTAAAAATCTTTTTCGAATCCTAAAATTTATTTTAAGACAACAATTTACCACTTCCATGCTATCAACGAAATTTAATTAAAACTATCAAGTCACCATTTTGTTACATTTAGACCCGAATTAATTCGATAAGTGTTTTCTATCTCCTGTTCCGCGTCCTTCCGCCCTTGTTACTGCGAATAAGGCACGACTTTCTTTGATATTTTGTATCCTAAATAAACGCTGACATTTTCCTCCTCTTAGAGGAAGGTAAGAGGGATTTTCGGAGAAGATTACCACTAATGGACATTTAGTATTGAATGAAAGCTTTCTTGCAAAAAAAGTATTCGTATTTGTTTCGTCTTTGAGGTCAGAATATGCCCGAAGTGTGTGTGCACTTAGTCATCGTTAGCAAGGCCAATATTTGAAACACTTTTCGTTACGCTTAATTTTCATAAGATGAAAATATATAATTGTACACGAAATTGAATATACTAGTTGTTCTGTGAACAGTAGACTTCGTGTAGTGTATTGTTGATTACTCCGACTTCAGAACTTGCAACGCTCATGCGCTCTGGCGGAATAAAATAGCACTATCGAACACGGCTATCATCTTGTCAGGATTGACCGGATATTGAATGTACAAACAAATATACTCACATACGAAATGCATAGTGGTCGAGTCAAAACAGGACGCTCAGTCAATTATGAAGGGTGTAATAATAGTATATATTATTTTATTCCAAAAGATAATATGTAACTGAACGTAGCGATTTTTTTCTAAACCTATTTATAATATAAAGGTTTTATGCCATTTTGCTCTGATATGAAAATTTACTTTTATTACCGAATAATATAGGATATTTTTTTCATAATGTTGCCACTGACTAGAATATTGGATAGAACGGTAGTATTGACTGAGTGTAGCTGTTTTAATTCGACCGCTTTGGATTTCGTCTGTGTGTAAATTTGTTTATTATCCAGTCCGAGGTAAGTACCTTTTTATTCTGCCAGAGTTCGCATGAGCGTTGCGAGCTTTCAAATCAGATTAATCAATATTACGAGAGCTCTACTGTTCTCAGGAATGACTAGTTTTGACCTGTGTTTTTAACTGTGTGTTTAAGTCATCTTTCTATATAAGTTGAACTCCTTGGGAAAGTACCTACTATACTAGTCCCATCTATATAGTTCTAGTATCTTCTTTCTTTTTCGTTTTTTCTATGACGTCGGTACGATCTCTCGCTGGGACTGGTCTATCCAATCATCCTAAGTACCTATTGTTTAGTTTCGCCAAATAAATAACACCTTTCCAGTATTTTGCATCGTTACCTTTTTAATTCTCCTGTAAATTTGTATTTTATAGCAACCTTGAGGTTTTATTTTCAGAAGACCGTCACGACTGACTCGTTCAGCAGGCGATTCGGCAATTTGCAGCACCTCAAGCCTTAATGGTGCTTTAGAAAAAGCACTATAAACGTTAATCGCTAGCAATTACACCGTGTTTGTAAGCAAGCCCTGCATTCAAAAACTAATTGCTCACTTTATTTGATATGTGCCTCGCTACTGATGAATTCTTTATAACACCTTTCAGATAATTATTACGATAGAAACACTGGCTCCATGACAACTCAACAAAGTGGCATTTCAACACCCCTTTGAAAAGTCATTAAAAGTGATGATGATGAGTTCATAAACTAAGCTGGCGCAACCTATATTTATAAGTTGTTTTTTTTATTACTTTTTATGATTTTTCAAAGGAGTGATGAAGTTGTACAATATACATAGTTTTCGTCATAATTTTAAATACCATATTATGTCAAAATATTTAATTTAAATTTATTCAAATTTGACAGCTAGGCATCACAAAATGATGTTAATATTATGTACATACCAAGGCAGTTGAATTGTGTAGTGGTATTATGCAGAGGATATGACTTTAAAAAAAAAGATTATTTACTATTATTTTGATTGTCCTCCCATGATTTATTTTCTATCGCCTTATATTTGATATTATTACATGGCTCATTTTGTAGAAGATGGAGGAAAAAACGAAAAAATAACTGTATATTTAACTCATTTTCGTCGAATTCGACACATTCTTCATATTAAATATGCAACGACGATATATTGTTTGTTTTATAGTTTTAATTCTACATCTACGACGAAGCAGGGCAATAAAGCTAGAACTCATATTTATAAACCTTGTTGAATATCTTTTCCTTACTACTGCACAGTCTTTGCATCACCTGATAAATAAATTCAGGCTTTATTTACAGCCAATAACCTGGAAAACAACCCGCCACCTGTGTTTTACTTAATGAAGTTTCCTTGGTATTGTGGTCACCGGCAACCCTTTCCGTTGTACCGGCGACTGCGCTCAACCAGAAGCAGGTAAAGGGGCAGTCGGGTAATTTTGTAGCGATGACACAACTTCTTGCCCCGGGTCAACTGCGGCTTATCGTCAAGTCTGTTCCTTTGCAACGGTTTCGCTTTGCGGAACTGCTGAGAGCGGGAACTTATATTCTTACAAATGAAAAGATAACATTGTTTAAATAATAGCTTTTCCGCTATGCTGCTGTAGTAAAATAACGTCTAAAGTCGTTTCAGTCGGATAGTGATAATATAATTTTTAATGAAACCGTTTGCATGATAATTTTTTTATGTCAAAGTAGTTTAAAGTTTTTTTAGTTCCTTAAAGTTTTAACTCGACCGTTTTACATACGTCCGTGTGTACATTCTGTTTCAAGATGGTGTCTGTTTTAATTGTTATGCATTAAGCTTATTTTTCAATTGTAAAATCGACGTGTTTTTTTTTTTACTTTCTTTTTCACATTTTTTCAATATTATGTTTCCTTCCTGCGAATAGTTTGAAAAAAGAATTATTAATTATATTAATAAGAATTTTTTTTTGTTAAATCAATGATTTTTCTATATATATTTACTGAATATATTGTGTAAAATATACTTTATAAATTAATTAAAATTATGCACTTGTTGAAATCCTTTCTGCTATAAGTACCTACTGATATTTATTGTATGTCCTGATATATATTTTATTTCTGCATTGTGTAAAATTTCGACTGGTATTATGATTGTAAAAGTCCTACGGGCATTCTAAAGGCGTTAAATAAATAGTGACGTTGGTGACGTTTTTATGAACACATTAAAAAATTTCTTATTTGAAAAAAGCTTCACAAAATACCTAAATTGTTTATTATTAAAGTAGGTAGGTACCTACTTACAAAGTAGTAGGTATCTACTTTGAGCACCTACTTACAAATCTTGTGATATCTGAGGAAATTTTTGTTTTAATGTATTAAATATACAGGGTGTTAAGGTACGTACTTGAGTTGCTTTAACCAGTGATTCCTGACATTATTTGGAGTAAAAATGTAAATGAAATTTTGGTCTCCGGTGACATTTTTGATGGTTTTTTTTTTTGTACAAAACATAAAAAAATAGTAGGTGTTGGGTAGTTTAGGGAGGGGGAAGTGGTGGGGCGGTAACTCGGCTGAGTGACCAATAAGGTCATGTGAAAAAAAAAAATTTGTTTGATTTTGAAGAAAAAAAATTTTGAAAAAAAATAAAAAAAATGACATAAAAAAGTCACCGGAGACCAAAATTTCATTTACATTTTTTACTCCAAATAGTGTCAGGAATCACTGGTTAAAGTAACTCAAGTACGTACCTTAACACCCTGTATATAGATATATATATATATATATATATATATATATATATATATATATATATATATATAATAAGTCCCCAATTGCAAGTCATTAGTTATAAAGTTATAGTAATAATAACTAGTTACAAGTTCTCACATGTAGGTTAGATAATTTAAGTTGTAGCACTTCATCGGGTGGTTTTTTTATTATTATTAACACATAGTTTGCGAGCAGACACTTAATGCTACTATTACGTACATATTATCCGCAAGTTGTACCTGACTGCATTTCTGCTTATTAATTTATGAAAAAAAACTATAAGAAACTAGCTGACCCGGCAAACTTCGTACCGCCTCAGAATCAATAAATTTTGTGTTTAATTTATTAGCTGAAATAAATTAAGTTTTTAATAAGTTAAAATAAATACTCTTAGTTCCAAATATGAAATTGAGCTGTTGACTAAGCACGAAATGCTCAGCACACTATAATATATACCATTGACAGTTCGAATTGATTCAAATTATGTCGACCAACGCACATTATTTGAAAAGCCGTTCCATACAAAATATTAGAAAAAATTCATTTTCTTCGTAATTATTTTTCCCGTGATTTTTTCCGATGTTTTAATAGTTATTCTGTTAATCGGGATGGAGACAAATCCAACAAATCAAAGATCATAAAAATCCGTTAAGCCGTTCTTGAGTTATAAATGGTGTAACTAACCCGACTTTGTTTTATATATTAAGATTATATGAATTTCTTTACTTTTATATCCTGAAAGCGAGGGTAAATTAAAACGAAGCCCAGCTGTAATTAAGGTATTATAAAAAATATATTACGTAAGATAATATTATAAAGTATTATTTTTCCATATTACAGCCATTGCACATGGTTTTGAGGTTTTTGAACTGTCTGTAAATAAATTCCTACGTTATTCGGGGTACTAATAAATCCTGTTTTTTTTCACGAGCCCTTCGATTTTTTAAATAAATTATCTTGCCTAATGGTCCAGGTCCGTATATATTTTTCACCGCTTTAAAAAATGTGACACTCGCGCAAATTAATTATCCTGGAAGTACCATTTATTATAGGGAAGAACGCCGATTAGGCGATGCTCAACTGGCCCGTCCTCCTGCGCGCTTATTCAAGGACACACCATTTTTTAAACGTCTCTTTTGGGCTACTAATTTACGTACTTATCTTTTTTTTGTTTAAATACTGCCTCCATTCTCCTTTTTCTGAACCCTTTTTTCGATAAATTTTGTATTTTTATAATCTTTTGTATTTTACCTTGCATGTGCGATAAAATAACACTTACCTCTATCTTGCAGATTTTCTAATAGTAACGGTTAAACGGGAACTTAAACCATATCGCCATCTACATCATGAGTGTTATTGCTAGCAACATGATCCCGAATTTTACACGTCGTTGTACATCTTCTTATACGGTTGTTACAAACCTAGAATTTTCGAAGTATCTTTTATTAGTATAAAATTAAAGTTAATTATCTACAGATTTCATTTTTTAATAACTCAGGTATGGGACATACGTCATTCCTATGTCTACCTACGTTAAATTATCGTGAAAACAAGCTTATGTGTCCAAGCGGTTAAAAGCGGTATTTAGGTGAAAATGAGAATGGGACTATTGAAAGTAAAAAGTATGTATATAGGTATTTTGAAAAAGCTTGTTAATTTTTATAAAAATAAATTAATATTTGAGGTGTGTAAAAGCAAAGGCAGCAATCTCCATTTCGGCTAGATTGCTATGTTTGATTTTGAAATGACGTAGAGATTGCTATGTTTGCTTTTGAAATGACGTAGAGATTGTTATCTTTTCTTTTACGTACAATATTACATATAAATATTGTGTACACGTATCTTACATATAATATTTGTATGTAATATTGTACGTAAAAGCAAAGATACTTATCTTCATGTCTTTCAAAAGCAAACATAGCAATCTGGCCGAAATGCAAATTGCTGCCTTTGCTTTTACACGCCTCATTTGTAGTTACTAAAAATAGTTTATTGTAACGATTTCTTTTAAATGGTGAGCTTTGGTTGAAAAAAGTATCTTCGGTGCTATATCCAGTGAATGTGTGCTTTATAGAAACGATTGATTTAATTTCGCTTCATTCGTAAATGCTTTCAAACCACTCATCCCTTTTTTGTAACTGCCGAACGCTATGCAAATCCAAATCACCATCCGCTGTAACATTGGCCCATTATGGCACCTACCTTCTCTCGGAACCTACAATGTACATACAGTTCGATATTTCAGCGCTAATATTTCACCCCGTCTCTCTGTACATAAATCTTTCAGAGCGAAGCAATGAACCGGGAACCGTAGTGTGAACTGTGAACACATGTATTTCCAATACCGTTTTGGCCCGGTGTATTAATATTGCCAAACTGAAACACTGCCAAAGCCTGTCGCTTATCGAGCTCGTTTGATCGGCTTTTATGGACGTAGCTCCCTTTCGGGTAAAATTATTACGTTTTTAACGCTTTAGATCTATCTTTTAACTTAATTTATTTTAAATATTTTGTCACAGGACGTACTTGGCTTACTTTAACCAGTGATTCCTGATATTATTTGGAGTAAAAGAATGGTCTCCGGTGACTTTTTTGATGTTCAAAACCAAACAAATAAAACTTTCGCCCCCGACTCTCGGATTTTTCGGAAAACATAGTATCCAACACAGATTTGACAGTAATAGTTAGTCATCATCCCGAGCTTGACTTATCTTGCGGTCGGGCCCAGGCAGTATTATTGCCATGTGGCAGAGCCGCGGAGACTATAAACAACTAGAACGACCGAATATGATACAAGTTCGCATAAATACTTAACTAATTTTGGGTTTTGATTAGTGGGTCTAAATGAGCATTTCTCAAAAATACCATTAACCTGTGAAACTATACGTACTCTGTTATTATACATAATATACGTATAATGATGCGGAAAAGTTTTATGAGAAAAGATATGGATAATAAAGTGACAGCATCATTCCTATTCACTTTTAATTTATTTTAATAGTTTGTATTTCCGAGAGTAGGCACAGTTGTTATGGTCAATATTGATATGATTTAATTAAATACTGCTAGTAAAGCACGACTTGGCCTTTGCAATAATCGAGTATTTTTTCTTCTCTTCGTTTCTTTCCTATGTTTTGTGGTTCGGTTCACGGTAATACCTACCTGTTTATACGCAGCATTAGAAAAATATTAAAATGAATGCTGCTTCAATGAGTGCACGGAAGCATTATTATAAAATTATGGTATCTTAAATTGTATTAAACTGCATGATAGGATATTCAAATAATATTAATTAAAGGCCAGCGAGTAATCATCATTATCATCAAAGTATCTAATATTACCAATCTATGACTCAGTTTTATAAATATCTATGCAGCTGTCTGTGAAAAATTGAAACCGCCCAGGTTGGAAATGAACACTATTTTTCAGTATTTTTAATCATATTAGTTGAGAAAGGCATGCAGGATTAAAACTGGGTAAACATTTGCTTACGAGAGAGTAATGCAAAGCTCTGAGACAGCGCTTTATGACAGGAACATCGTAGAGAAATAAAATAAACACGAGCAAACCTACGAACGCGTGACGGGATTTTTATCATACCGTGTTGGGTTTGCCAGCTAAAAGCTTTATAGTGCAAAGTTGACTTGTGAATTTAAAAGAGAGACAATAACTGCCATGCATCAAGCATCCTTACAGAATTTTATACAATATTTATTATATATTCATAACAGTATGTTATGGGGAACGGCTGCGCTGCCTTTTTGATATAAAACTTAAATTTAACCGAACTAAAAAAAAAAAAAAATTCTTAAGGTTATTTAAAATAAGGTAGCTTAACATGATTGTGTTAATTTGACCCTAGATTCGAAACTCATACTTTTTTTTTCAACTTATTATTATTAAGATAGTTTCATTATCTGCCTTTTTTATGAATTATTGATTTAATACGTTTACCTTATGCAAAATATTTTTATTTTCACGGAGAAGGAGAATTGGTTCAACTTTCCTCATATTTGAAACATCCCACGGGGCTTGTTGTACAATATAGTGTAAAATATTTATTATAATTCAATCTCATTTTTCTGATTTTAGAAGAAAAAATTATTTGTGGGTTGAATATCATTATTTAAAAAATTCTAATTATCTACTTTTAAAATATGATGATATATAGAATTAAAAGCAAATTAAATGATTAAGAAAATCATTTTGATGGCCCTAAATTTACATTACAAACGACCGATTAACGTTAGACACATTATTTTTAAATTAAAATTTCTATAAAAAAAACGCATTTATTAACCATATTTCAATTTTATTTTATATTTCATTAAATTCATATAGTGAGCAAGATTATTATTTTTATAATTACAATTAACTCACAAAAAATTAACAAATTTTCCTCTAAAATCATGCAAAATTTTATTATTGAGTGGCCTATAAATCATAATTAAAAAAAAAAAATTATAAAGAAGCACATGCGAGCAAGATATTTTTTATATAGATATTTTTTATACCTCTTGATTAAAAAAATATTATTTGTTTGGTTGGATATATTTTAGCGTCAAATGCAAATTTCAGTTTTGTACAAAAAATGCTTCGCAATTGTTTTACTTATGACGGAAAGCGTATTTACTTAGAACATTGTTAGTAGATTGACTCACATCCGAGTACAGTTTGAAAAATGTTAATTAACACAAACAAATAGTACATTTTCCGGAAAATAATACATAATTCACTTCCCGTTTGCTTGCTAAACGTTGGGATGATTTAATGGCTTTCATTTCACAAATACAAAGCGAATGGAAAGTTTTTTTGTTTTTTCAGTTGCCTCCTTGGTCTGGCCTGGTCTGCCTTGGTCTGGTCTGCTGTCTATGGTCGGCTGCGACTATTTTAATTTACAACCTGGAACTGGCTTTATTTTTACAAATTTCAATTTGAAAAGCTTTTTCCGTAGGTTTTATGAATTATAACGAAATTAAATCCTAGATAGGTATTATGTTCCAGTGGTTTTTAAAAATACCTACCTGTATTATTTTTTATTTGATATTTTTACAGCCATTATCTTTTTCAAAAACTTTCTTTTCAACTTTTGGAGGTTGTTCCGATCAATTCCCATCAATTCTACTTTAATATTATTTTTTTCAATTTTAATTTCTTTGTATGATAAAACTTTCAAAACTTGGAAGTGTAATTTCCGACTTTAAAACTAATCTGCTTCCATGGGAAAAGTTGTGATTTTATTTTTGGACTAAAGATGTATGATGAAATGCCTGAAACTATGAAGAATGAAGAAAGAATGAATGTATTTAAAAAGAAATGTTATGATTACTGTAAAAATATTTAAATTTATCAAATGAAATGTTACATTGTGCTTATTAGTTTATATTCATGTAGTATAAACTAACTCAATAATAATAAAAAAAAAAAAAAAAAATAGCGGTGGGCGCAATGGAAACACTTAAAGAATATTTATTTAGGATCAGTCAGAAACACAAACGAAGATAAGTATTGATTTTTATTACCTAAAGCTGCCAGTCAGTTTTTGATTGTGTTAAAAAACGATGACACCAAATAATGTCGTTGTCTAACTAACTAACCATCACGCCGTTTCACGCAGGGGTGCGAGTAGACGGACAGCTATTTTTTCCCTAAAAATAGTAAAAGAAAGTTGGGACAAAAATTACACCTTTAAAATTTCAGTTTTCTGGGGAAACGCAACCTTACGTAAACAGGTGTACTCGGCATGTACTGAATAAAAATTTAGGTCATTCAAAGACATGGCTCTTTGCACTCACATTTCTCGGGCTGTTTGTCCAATTAGACTGCTTCCATTCTGATGTAGAGAAATGCTCTCTGTATTCCCGTGATGTGACGGCTCGGCGCACTCCGCACTTATTCTTATCCCGCGTTGACGTGAACTCTTTTACTTTCTTGCTCTTCTGACTTCTGCTACCCTGGCACCATTCTTATTTCTTATTCCTGGCTGGAATCCTTATCCTTACCCTGCACTTTAATCCAAACTTCGTGTTTCGTGCCTTTTCTCGCTCTTCTTATTCTCCGCATCCATCCATTATTATTGCAAACCTCGCGTTTCTTTAACCCCTCAGTCCTCGGGCTAATTTCTTAGGAAGGTAAAAATATTTCCGCTTTGAAATAAAATCTCAATAAATTAATATTTCTGTATGCATCCAAAACTGCAAATTGTTTTTGAAAGGTGATAAAAATAAGCTTTCAATTTTTGAAATATTAAAATTGCAAATTGGATGCAAACACAAAAAACTTTTAAAAATGGTTCACCGTACGTTTTTTTGCAACTAAAATTACTTAAAAAGAAAAAAAACATATACATGTTTTGTTGGACAAATTCAACGTTATTGTCACCTAACTTTTTCGTGTAAAAATGATTAATAAAAAATTCCCAAAGTTTCATAATTTTTTCAAATTGCGGTCGGAAACTTTGGTTTCATAGAGGTGTACATTTTAATTCTTTTGTTGTTAATTTGGTAACGTTTACTCTTTCCAATACCTAAGGGAGACACATCGATTTTTAATTGTTCCGAAATGCGCACAAATTAGCCTAAGGGGTTAAGATTCGTCGAGGAATATATGTGTTCTGCTCGGTCATCATGGCGCTGCTCTACTTTGTTTTCGCCTAGTAAGTAACTGTACCATGTTACCACCCTCCGATATGTCAGTATATACTTATTTCGTAAACCACGTTGCTTTGGTATGCAAGTTGAAATAAAAATAACATTCTTCATCCAATACAATAGTACAAATACATATTACGAATTATTGATAAACTATGTAAATAGACAGAAAAAAAATTCTCCACCATAAGTTTTTGGAGACCGGTGACGTTTTTTTTTTGCTAAAATGGTAACATTTAAAATAAACTTTTAACATATATTTCTTTATAAAAAAAAATAATAATACGTAGATTATATTTCTGAGATTAATTTCATTTCCTTTACTAAATTATTTTATTTTAGATTTATAAACCTTTATCATTTAAAAAAATACGAGTGTGCTTTAGACCACACGATTGAAGTAAATACTTCTTTAGTAATCTAATCTTCTTTCTGGCATCGAATAAAACCATTCCAATCATGGATGTATAAGAATCTACATTGAAGATTCGTTTGGATTGTTACCAATCATCGTGAAAAATCAGTCGTTTCAATGCACTGAGTTCGCACACCCTAAACGAAAATTTGATTAATTTTATTATGGGAATTACACTTAGAATGGGATTGTTGATTTAATTTATTTTAAACTTACAAAGTTTAAAATAAATGCCAGCACCCATTTCAAAATTCCAAACGTCATTACTGTGGATTTGAGCAATGTTGCTACGATTAGATTGTGAGGAATGAACCTCAAAATTAATTTTAATTTATTATCGTTCGCCTCCGTAACGTTCATAACGCCCAATATTACGCCTCTCTTAACGCTGTAATTTCCGTAACGCATGCGCCAGTTTACCCCTTAAGTAAAGCGTAAAGAAGTATTTACTTCAAAAACCATACGGTATAAGTTAGGTATTCATTTTCTGTACGCGTGTAAAATAGAACGTTTTTGTATATTTTTGTCAAGAATTTCTCACGAAGCCAAAGCAACTACTAATCTCCATATTTTCCATTACATTTCATTCTCTCCTCGAAGGCCCTATCAGTAAATCTGAATAAAGTAATCTGGAATGTAGATGGTGGAAATTTTCACCGAGATAAGGGAATCTTCATTTTGCGTTGGCTAGAAAAGAACAGACTATTGTTGAATTCACATAGCTGCGGTTTGGCTCCGTTTCGGGCTGTAACTAAAGCGAAACGAAGGAAAATGTGACGTCACTCTCTTGACAAGTCGAGACATGACTCCATTATTTATTTTTCTCCGGTACCTCTGTAACTGCCTAATATCCCGACCGGAAAATATACGTTTGTTATACTACACTTTTGGCTCGAAGACAAACATCCAACATGTACAGTCAATTCAAAACGCCATGGTCAAATTACTTGTCAGCAAAGCAGTGTATGACCAGCGGCAAAATATCACAATAATGTATAAATCCATAAATGTTTTACCTATTAGAGCTCTTTTTTGGCATAAAATTTGTATGCAACATATCTTAGATAGCCCATACAAAACAATGGTGGATCACGTGTACAATACTAGGCTTACACAAAATGAAGGGTTGATAGTACCTAGATTTTCTAATAAACATGGCCAGAGAACTTTTGAATACATTGTACCACTTATATTTAATATGCTGCCATATGATTTGAAAAAATGTTACTCGACACCTAAATTTGCGCTATTGTTAAAAACATGGCTATTGGAATCAGATTTTCTGTATTGAATGACTGTACCTCTTGCACTTTAAAATTTTTTAGACTTAGTATTCTATTATTTTTTATACTTATTTATGTTTTTATTATGTATTTTATTAAATTGCAATTTTTTTCTTATTGTATTATACTTGAGACATTTAAATTGTACAATGTTTTGTTCACACTGTTTTCCTGCAGACAAGCTACTTGCAGTAGCTTTGCAGGTATATTGTTAACATGAAAAAAATTCTGTTTTTCTGTAATAAAAAAAAAAAAAAATTTATTCACAAATTACGTGAATAAATTGTACATATGCTTTTAAAAAAATTATTAACATTAATGAAATATTGAATTCATAAGCATTTTTTTTTCTCAGCGCAACCTGCACGTAATCACTTAAGTTCGCACTTCCGAACGTTTTTTTTTATTACGCTTACATTGACCTTGATTTTCTTCGGATCTCTTTGGATTTTCTTGGATAAGATCTTGAAATAAAATATCTACGTCACAAATTGGGGTATCCGTTCAAATTACATGTTTAAGGTGTGTTTTCCTTTCTATAAAAGGTTTTAACATTTTCGAGCGTCGCAAAGATCGCTTTCGCACGCCTAGATATATTTATTTTCAAGCTTTGATTTCGGCTTATAAGAAATATTTCCTCAGAAGTTTTTTTCTCTACCAAGAACCCTTATTATGCTTCCCGGGCCGTCAGCATCAAAGGATGTGACCAAATCGAATGACTACTGAGTATATCTGTATCAGTTTAGACGATTTTGATAGATTTTATTCAGAGCGTTTGAGAGATCTGTACACATACACAATGTTAGATTAGATACGGCGATGAATTATTCTGGCTATAATGTTGGATTCTGATTTTAAAATTTGCTATTTGTTTTAATATTTTCTATATCTATAACTCTCTTCTTTGATCATCAAAAGGAGCAGTCTTCTCTGCGTGTATTTTTATCATTAATAACGTTAAGTATATTTCTGACATAGCTTTTTTGGGACATCACATTCGTGATTGTATCCAGTACATTGGTTAGACTTTCTGAAATAACTTGGCGTCCCGTACAAACCGCAAGGGTGTCATAAATCATGTAGGAATTCCGACAATAATAGGAATCGGGTGAATGTTGGGGTGCGATAGCCACGGAAGGGACAAGAGACACTATTTCTTCCATTCCCGCGATGTCACACTATCTCCTAAGTTTCATCCCCCCCGAGTATCTTTTCAGCCATTCATCCCCAAACTGTCTTTACCCCACACCCAAAGGCTGCACACGCTACATTTGAGGGTCCTTTCCGGACCTAAGCTGACCACTTTGCTTTCCTCGCTTTTATTGAAAAACTAGCTTCGCTATCCACCATTGCCTAAATTGAAAAGTATGGAATGAACCATATATGCCGTCTTGTATTTTTTTACATATAGCTACAATATGAAAAGTATGGAATGAACCATATTATACGCCGTCTTGTATTTTTTTACATATAGGTACAATACGAAAAGTATGGAATGAACCATAGTTTAATGCCGTCTTGTATTTTTTTTACATATCCATAGGTACAATATGAAATGGAACATAAACAATATTCTTCTTTACATGTCCCGCTGGCTAGTAGGTACTTACAGCCAACCCACTTGTACCACATGGTACACTTACAATGTGTTGAATATCTCAAAGTTACGTAGCTCGTATGGGAAATGACGCCGCGAACTGTAAATAGTTTACAGTTCAGATAGAGGGGTTGTTAAAAATTCATCGTACCAGAGGTGACAGTTTAATTTTTCTACATCGTATAAACAGCTATTTTTTTTTGTTTTGTTATATGAATACCGCACAAAAGTCCCAACTGTTCCCGTCTAGAGCCAGTGAGACTATAGCATCCCCAATTGGGGTATATTGTGAGGCTGAAGGTAGTGGGGAGGGGAAGGAGATGTGGAATAGGAAGGTGGGGAAATACCTGGCTATTCAGATATAATCACCAAACACGGCTAAAGCCATTTCAAGCAACGTTTCAATTCTGAAAAGTTCTTTAACACCAGGGCGATAATGAGAGTATCTTCCACTCTGAAACGTGGCGTAAATATATTATTTATTATTTTTAATTAATTAATTGTGAAATAACACAAATTAATCCAATAAAATTTATTTGCGCACGCCGGGTTTTGCCGTGCCGCATGCGTGCGAACTCTGCCGTCGTGATATGTGCACAATTTTTCAGTCTGGATTTTATGTCAACTCAATTATTTACGATTCCAACGCCTTTTCCGTCGTGAGCTGTGTAGCTTTAAATTATCAATTTAACTCTTAAAAAAACAACGCAAAGTTTGATATTTTTTAATATCCAATAAATAAATACAAATCTTCAACCTTAAATATGAAAAGCGAAATATGAACACCCACAAATAAATACGACTTTTGGATTGGGAATAGAGAGCCTTACCCCTCGACCACGCCTGCCGGATACTGATTTACAAGAATCAATAAAGGTTCAGTAGGGTCCTGCTTATTTTAAATTTCCCATGTACTTTCAATAAATTAATATGGCAACTTTTACGATTTAGCAAAGTCAGATATTTTCTTTCATAATATTGAAATTTATAAATCATTTTATTGTTATCATTTTCCACACAAATATGCACTTATTAATTTTCGCTCTATTCGGGTTTACGCTGCTTCAGGCATATTCTTATCTCGTTCCTTGGTTGGTGCCGGTTAGGAAATCTCCGTAGCAAGTATAAATCGGTACGGTCGAAAATAAAACAAGAAAAGGTAAAATCGTTTTTTGTATTTTTTATTATGTTGAAATCCCAACACCCACCGGTCTTTCACCAGGGCGATACTAGAGTATCTGCCACTATGGTTTGTGTGGTTCGTGTGACGTGGAATAAATATAGTTAAATACTTTGTAATATACTTTTTAAAGATTTCATGGACAGTTGACTTCCTCAGTCGTTTATTTTTAGCTTATATTTAGTAAAAAATAATCTTGTGACAAAAGTTCCTCATATAAAATGGTGTGCTTTAGACCACACGACTGAAGTAAATACTTCTTTAGTAATCTAATGTCATTTTCTTCCTGGCATCGAATAAAACCATTCCAATCATCAGTGTATATGAATCTATATTGAAGATTCGTTTGGAATGTTACCAATCATCGTGACAAATCAGTCGTTTCGATGCACTGAGTTCGCACACTCTAAACGAAAACTTGATTAATTTAATTATTAATTAATTATGGGAATTACGCTTAGAATGGGATATTAACAGCAGCTTGGAACTACTCTGCAGGTAAACGTAAAATTGGAAGACCCATATTTACGTGGAATGACTCTTTACAACATGACATGAGCTACTATGACAAAACGCTGGAAGAGTGGAAGGAAATAGCTAAAGACGAAGACAAACTTCGAGAGGCAACTCAGAAAATATACACCATGAATGAAACGGACTCCGAGAATAGTGACCCGGCAGAATAAATGGGAACGGGGAGGAGGAACAAGAAAACGCGAAGAAGGGTGAAGGAAGAAAAGATATGAATAGGGAGGAACAATATATATACATATTTTATATTTAATAAATAAAAAATTTAAAAAAACATAGCTCAACCCATCCCATTCCCGCCCAACCTACTTTCCTATATTGGCTCATTAGGTTGCCATGTATACCGGCTGATTAAACTCCAACTCCCCACCCATCCTCAGAGCACGTGTTCCGGTCCTAACAAATCAGTGCCCCCTGGTGTACCGGTCTCACCGGGACACGATTGCTCCTGGCTGGGGTGGTACAATCGTATCGTATCGGGAATTACGCTTAGAATGGGATTGTTGATTTAATTCTTAAAAAGTTTAAAATAAAATTTTTTGATGCGGAATCTAGTTAGAGAGCGACGTTTATTCACATTTTGCAGCAGGAAATTCAAAAAATTCCAATCGAAAAAGTGCTAGTTATTAGTTAGATTTTAACGTTTAGAATGTTAGAAACAACAACACAACTATTGTCAGCATAAATGCCACGACCCATTCCAAACGTCATTACTATGGATTTGAACACTGTTGTTTCGATTAGATTGTGAGGAAAGAACCTCAAAATTAATTTTAATTTATTATCGTTCACCTCCGTAACGTAAGGAACGCCCGATATTACGCCTCTCGTAACGCTGTAATTTCCGTAAGCATTCGCCAGTTTACCCCTCAAGTCAAGCGTACAAGTTTTAACTTCAATAATAATCATTGTTTCTAAAAAATAAATGGCATTTGTGATATCATTTTTGAATTTCTATTTTTTAAGCAATTGGCCACCCAGACCTCCTCTATAGAAAAAATTAAACCACGAGACCTCAAACATAGGGGAAAACATTGATCAAAACACTTTAAATTTAAAGTTTGTGATTTTTCTGAATAAACTTCAACAGTAAAGTAATAATAGTAATGTATTTCTAATAGCATTCTATTCAAAAATAATATTAAAAGAACAAACTGAGAAAATTCCTACATTTGTAACCACGGCACTGAAGAGAGTGAAAAAGTCAGCAAGGCTGTCATTTTTTAAAATTTCAAAATAGTCCAATTAAATCTAAAACCTTGATTTTCGAAACGGACTTGTGGTCTCCATTCACAATCGAAAGGTTATCCAAGCATACATCGTGGTCTGACACAGTCGTAAGTCTTTCAATTAACGGAATAGCTGGCAAACAATGCCTTGAAAAAGCTTTCTATGATTAAATCGAAGATTTATCCTGTAAACCGCAAGAAAATGGAGAATGTCGCTCTGTTACCATGACGTAAATACATTTTCTATCGATTTTCATGTTTTAATTTATAATCGCTAAATACATTATAATGATGCATATTACGTCAGTCGGCTCTCCGGTTTAGCCAAGAAATGTACATAGTTAGTTTCTGTTACGAATTTAAACTTCAAAGGGTATCAGCTCGGATTTGAAATACTTAAGCTGACAATCATTGCGTTCACATTTAATTTGGATATCTGTGGTTATCATGGAAATACGTAAACAGCTTACATGATTGCATTCGTTTGTATTAGACAATAATACATTGAGAACATAGGTGGGCTACCACCTAACCTACAAAAGCGAGGTTTGTTTTGAAGTGTTTTCTACTGTATTTGGATTTTTGAAGTGTTTTCTACGTATATGTTTCGATTTTTTTAAAATGTTTTGTTTTTTATAAAAGTTTTATTTGCTATTCAGGTAATGAGGTAAAAAATATCCACAAACATAATAAATTTTTCTAAAAGAGGTCCATAGGCGTGAACCTTCTTATTCTAGAGAACCGACAAATCACATTTGAATCCCATTAGGCCAATTCGGAGTTATATCTGCTCGTAAATTGTACCATTGTCTGGAAGATATCCGCAAGGGAGTTTAATATACTGACCCAATTCTAGATTGCTCTTAAATCACCTGTTTGTGTTAAATTTATTAATTCAGCTACACCTCAATTCTGGTTCTTTCAGACAGAACTATTTGTCACGATCCTATTTTATACATCGTACATTTATAGTGCGTACGAGGGAGGAGATGATAGCTTTAATTAAATCATAATTTAATTATACAATTAGTATTTTTTAATGAATAACAAAACTGTCGATCGATGAGCTCTGCCGTCGTGATATTTGCACAATTTTTCCGTCTGGATTTTATAGGTCAACTCAACTATTTACGATCCCAACGTCTTTTTCGTCGTGAGCTGTGTGGCTTTAAATTATCAATTTAACTATTTAAAAAAATAACGCAAGGTTTGATATTTTTCAATGTCCAGTAAATAAATACAAATCTTCAACCTTAACCCTGATAACGCTAACCTAAAAACCGAATACTAACTCTTTACTTTCAAAACACAAATGCCACTATAGATCCTTATATCTGCAAAACATTTCAATCACAATACCTATATATTTTACACTCTAACCACCTAATCTCCCTTCATACATTTCCCACATTCTTTATCCAATTTAGTTATTATAATTACTATTTAAAATCTTTATAACTTAAATCAGAATTGCATAATCTAATTACTATTATTAATATTGACGAAAACAATATAAGCGAAACTCTAAATAAAATATAACAATTTGAAGTTTTACTCTTTAATTATTAATAATTCCAATCTGTAAACTTCGCCCACTCTAACGCAGGGACATCCCTAGCATAGACATGGGGTGAAATAATACTAAGAAATATCCTTTTTTTTCGTGAAATAAATATATTAAAATAGGTATATCTACACTAGGGATGTTACGAATGTGATATTTTTCACATTCGCGAATTCAAATGCGAATGTTCAGAGTGCAAATGTGCGAATGCGAATGTTAAGGAATCACATTAAAAAAAAACTTTAGTCAACATTAATCATCGTTTTAATAAAAAAATAAAAACAATAAATCAATTCTTATACAGTAAGTTATAATCGTAATTAAGCAATTTAATAATCAAAGTTCAAAAGAGGCATATTATATTTCAGAAAAAGCAATTTTACAGCCTTTTCTCCCATGAGGCGATTTCTATTTAGGGGCTCGTATATAAGGCCGGCTGCACTGAACAATTGATCACCCCGAAGGCTGGCCGGTGGAGCGCTCAGATATTGAAGATCCAGATCTGTCAATTTGTCGTATTTCAATTTAGTCTTCCACCAGTCCAAAGGGTTTTCATCAAGAGAGGCTCGTTTTTCTCCAGATTCTGCACCGTTGGAGTTTTCGGGCGAGTCACGACATTATATGCACACATTCGCATTCGCTAAACATTCGCATCAATTGTTGCGAATGCGAATGTTGATGCGAATGGTTTAATACGATGCGAATTATTCGCATATGCGAATGTTCGTAACATCCCTAATCTACACGGACGATTTTGACCCTCACGATAATTTATTAGGCCATATTTATAAAACATTCGTTTAGAAATGTTTTATCTAGTTGCCCCGATAATACAACATGACGATACAACGAAAAATTACGTTGTACCAACAATGTATACGTACGAAATTTTTTCCAATAATCAATAATAATAATAATTTATTCTTACATTTTCCCGACAATAAACATTGAAACCTGTTAATTTGTTCGTAAGAACTTCAGTCCCGTTTTTAACAGTTTTACGAATAAAATGATCGTATTTTAGTATAACATTTTCTCCGTGTAGACAATGAATTTGAAGTATCGCCATTTCCTTCTGCTATGGAACTTTAAAATATGTATCTAAATCTAAATGAAAAAAAAAACAAGGCACCATTATTTTTAATATAAGCGAACGAGTTGCCCGCAAAATCACCCCTAAGTTTTGACTTTAAATACGAAATAAATTATGCATGTCTTTGAAAGTGGTAGAAGTTTCATATAAATAATAAAAATATTTTATTTCTCTATCACAGTTTCAGGTGTTTTTCATAATTTGAAAAACTAACAAGTAAGCCATTTGTTATTATTATTATACGTTTACATTTATTATGAGATTAACGAATCAGAATAATTGTGTTAACCCATCAGATCTCGGACATATTCTATCAGAAGGTCAGAAAATTTCCGCTTTGCAATAAAATCCAAATAATGGAATATTTCTGAATGTATCCAAAATCCTAAAACTGTTTTTGAAAGGTGATAGAATATACTGTCGAATGTTATTATTAAAAATATAAAGATAATTTCTGAAATATTAAAATTTCCGTTTTTTCTGTCCAAATTTACTGATAACGAAAAAAATTATATATACTTTATTAGGTAAATGTATTATAAACGTTATATTCGGAATTCTCGGAATTTAATACATTTTTCTCAAATTGTATATCGGAAACTTTGATTTCATAGAGGTGCACGTTAACATTTGCCTATGGCCTAATTCTAGACTTGAATATAAAGCGTGGAGTTTTATCTTTCTAACACGCTTTAGATCATATTTCTCACCATTACAGTAAGGGAGATACAACGATTTACACGAGACTTGTGTGATTTGGAAAATATTTGGTTTCCTGTGATTAAACTGGTTTAATGGATTAAATCAAACTCTTAAATCTCACGCCAACGCAACAGCTTCGGCTTAAAAGCCTCCAACAAAAATTGTAACAAACTTTCAGTTTTGCCGAAGCCGGGGAAAACTTCTTGTTATGTCTCGTCCGTGAATAATCCTTTGGCCCCCTTGGGGTGAATTTTCAGGCAATGATGCCGCCTTAAATCTTCGCAAGCATTCCTTTGGAGGCTTCGCCAGTCCAGCGGGATAATCTCTCCTGGCT
>CATOTW010000003.1:0-114000 GCA_951813805.1 Limnephilus auricula
GGAGAAAATTACATTTTAAAATTGTTCGAGCCCAAGTGTTGCATTTTGCCCATGAAAAGTATGATATTTTCCCAAATGCAACTTTTTGCAAAATTTCTTTTTGATTCCTATGCAGGCCACTATTCTAAGCGTACATACCAAATTTCATACCCATCGGTGGCATAGGGCCGGAGAAAATTACATTTTAAAATTGTTCGAGCCCAAGTGTTGCATTATGCCCATGAAAAGTATGATATTTTCACAAATGCAACTTTTTGCAAAATTTCTTTTTGATTCCTATGCAGGCCACTATTCTAAGCATACATACCAAATTTCAGGCAAATCGGTAGCATAGGGCCGGAGAAAATTACATTTTAAAATTGTTCGAGCCCAAGTGTTGCATTTTGCCCATGAAAAGTATGATATTTTCCCAAATGCAACTTTTTGCAAAATTTCTTTTTGATTCCTATGCAGGCCACTATTCTAAGCGTACATACCAAATTTCATACCCATCGGTGGCATAGGGCCGGAGAAAATTACATTTTAAAATTGTTCGAGCCCAAGTGTTGCATTTTGCCCATGAAAAGTATGATATTTTCCCAAATGCAACTTTTTGCAAAATTTCTTTTGATTCCTATGCAGGCCACTATTCTAAGCGTACATAGGGCATAGGGCCGGAGAAAATTACATTTTAAAATTGTTCGAGCCCAAGTGTTGCATTATGCCCATGAAAAGTATGATATTTTCACAAATGCAACTTTTTGCAAAATTTCTTTTTGATTCCTATGCAGGCCACTATTCTAAGCATACATACCAAATTTCAGGCAAATCGGTAGCATAGGGCCGGAGAAAATTACATTTTAAAATTGTTCGAGCCCAAGTGTTGCATTTTGCCCATGAAAAGTATGATATTTTCACAAATGCAACTTTTTGCAAAATTTCTTTTTGATTCCTATGCAGGCCACTATTCTAAGCGTACATACCAAATTTCATACCCATCGGTGGCATAGGGCCGGAGAAAATTACATTTTAAAATTGTTCGAGCAAAAGTGTTGCATTATGCCCATGAAAAGTATGATATTTTCCCAAATGCAACTTTTTGCAAAATTTCTTTTTGATTCCTATGCAGGCCACTATTCTAAGCATACATACCAAATTTCAGGCAAATCGGTAGCATAGGGCCGGAGAAAATTACATTTTAAAATTGTTCGAGCCCAAGTGTTGCATTTTGCCCATGAAAAGTATGATATTTTCCCAAATGCAACTTTTTGCAAAATTTCTTTTTGATTCCTATGCAGGCCACTATTCTAAGCGTACATACCAAATTTCATACCCATCGGTGGCATAGGGCCGGAGAAAATTACATTTTAAAATTGTTCGAGCCCAAGTGTTGCATTATGCCCATGAAAAGTATGATATTTTCACAAATGCAACTTTTTGCAAAATTTCTTTTTGATTCCTATGCAGGCCACTATTCTAAGCGTACATACCAAATTTCATACCCATCGGTGGCATAGGGCCGGAGAAAATTACATTTTAAAATTGTTCGAGCCCAAGTGTTGCATTTTGCCCATGAAAAGTATGATATTTTCCCAAATGCAACTTTTTGCAAAATTTCTTTTTGATTCCTATGCAGGCCACTATTCTAAGCATACATACCAAATTTCAGGCAAATCGGTAGCATAGGGCCGGAGAAAATTACATTTTAAAAATTTATGATATTTTCCCAAATGCAACTTTTTGCAAAATTTCTTTTTGATTCCTATGCAGGCCACTATTCTAAGCATACATACCAAATTTCAGGCAAATCGGTAGCATAGGGCCGGAGAAAATTACATTTTAAAATTGTTCGAGCCCAAGTGTTACATTTTGCCCATGAAAAGTATGATATTTTCCCAAATGCAACTTTTTGCAAAATTTCTTTTTGATTCCTATGCAGGCCACTATTCTAAGCGTACATACCAAATTTCATACCCATCGGTAGCATAGGGCCGGAGAAAATTACATTTTAAAATTGTTCGAGCCCAAGTGTTGCATTTTGCCCATGAAAAGTATGATATTTTCCCAAATGCAACTTTTTGCAAAATTTCTTTTTGATTCCTATGCAGGCCACTATTCTAAGCGTACATAGGGCATAGGGCCGGAGAAAATTACATTTTAAAATTGTTCGAGCCCAAGTGTTGCATTATGCCCATGAAAAGTATGATATTTTCACAAATGCAACTTTTTGCAAAATTTCTTTTTGATTCCTATGCAGGCCACTATTCTAAGCGTACATACCAAATTTCATACCCATCGGTGGCATAGGGCCGGAGAAAATTACATTTTAAAATTGTTCGAGCAAAAGTGTTGCATTATGCCCATGAAAAGTATGATATTTTCCCAAATGCAACTTTTTGCAAAATTTCTTTTTGATTCCTATGCAGGCCACTATTCTAAGCATACATACCAAATTTCAGGCCAATCGGTAGCATAGGGCCGGAGAAAATTACATTTTAAAATTGTTCGAGCCCAAGTGTTGCATTTTGCCCATGAAAAGTATGATATTTTCCCAAATGCAACTTTTTGCAAAATTTCTTTTTGATTCCTATGCAGGCCACTATTCTAAGCGTACATAGGGCATAGGGCCGGAGAAAATTACATTTTAAAATTGTTCGAGCCCAAGTGTTGCATTATGCCCATGAAAAGTATGATATTTTCACAAATGCAACTTTTTGCAAAATTTCTTTTTGATTCCTATGCAGGCCACTATTCTAAGCGTACATACCAAATTTCATACCCATCGGTGGCATAGGGCCGGAGAAAATTACATTTTAAAATTGTTCGAGCCCAAGTGTTGCATTTTGCCCATGAAAAGTATGATATTTTCCCAAATGCAACTTTTTGCAAAATTTCTTTTTGATTCCTATGCAGGCCACTATTCTAAGCATACATACCAAATTTCAGGCAAATCGGTAGCATAGGGCCGGAGAAAATTACATTTTAAAAATTTATGATATTTTCCCAAATGCAACTTTTTGCAAAATTTCTTTTTGATTCCTATGCAGGCCACTATTCTAAGCATACATACCAAATTTCAGGCAAATCGGTAGCATAGGGCCGGAGAAAATTACATTTTAAAATTGTTCGAGCCCAAGTGTTACATTTTGCCCATGAAAAGTATGATATTTTCCCAAATGCAACTTTTTGCAAAATTTCTTTTTGATTCCTATGCAGGCCACTATTCTAAGCGTACATACCAAATTTCATACCCATCGGTAGCATAGGGCCGGAGAAAATTACATTTTAAAATTGTTCGAGCCCAAGTGTTGCATTTTGCCCATGAAAAGTATGATATTTTCCCAAATGCAACTTTTTGCAAAATTTCTTTTTGATTCCTATGCAGGCCACTATTCTAAGCGTACATAGGGCATAGGGCCGGAGAAAATTACATTTTAAAATTGTTCGAGCCCAAGTGTTGCATTATGCCCATGAAAAGTATGATATTTTCACAAATGCAACTTTTTGCAAAATTTCTTTTTGATTCCTATGCAGGCCACTATTCTAAGCGTACATAGGGCATAGGGCCGGAGAAAATTACATTTTAAAATTGTTCGAGCCCAAGTGTTGCATTATGCCCATGAAAAGTATGATATTTTCACAAATGCAACTTTTTGCAAAATTTCTTTTTGATTCCTATGCAGGCCACTATTCTAAGCATACATACCAAATTTCAGGCAAATCGGTAGCATAGGGCCGGAGAAAATTACATTTTAAAATTGTTCGAGCCCAAGTGTTGCATTTTGCCCATGAAAAGTATGATATTTTCCCAAATGCAACTTTTTGCAAAATTTCTTTTTGATTCCTATGCAGGCCACTATTCTAAGCGTACATACCAAATTTCATACCCATCGGTGGCATAGGGCCGGAGAAAATTACATTTTAAAATTGTTCGAGCCCAAGTGTTGCATTTTGCCCATGAAAAGTATGATATTTTCCCAAATGCAACTTTTTGCAAAATTTCTTTTTGATTCCTATGCAGGCCACTATTCTAAGCGTACATAGGGCATAGGGCCGGAGAAAATTACATTTTAAAATTGTTCGAGCCCAAGTGTTGCATTATGCCCATGAAAAGTATGATATTTTCCCAAATGCAACTTTTTGCAAAATTTCTTTTTGATTCCTATGCAGGCCACTATTCTAAGCGTACATACCAAATTTCATACCCATCGGTGGCATAGGGCCGGAGAAAATTACATTTTAAAATTGTTCGAGCCCAAGTGTTGCATTTTGCCCATGAAAAGTATGATATTTTCCCAAATGCAACTTTTTGCAAAATTTCTTTTTGATTCCTATGCAGGCCACTATTCTAAGCGTACATACCAAATTTCATACCCATCGGTGGCATAGGGCCGGAGAAAATTACATTTTAAAATTGTTCGAGCCCAAGTGTTGCATTTTGCCCATGAAAAGTATGATATTTTCCCAAATGCAACTTTTTGCAAAATTTCTTTTTGATTCCTATGCAGGCCACTATTCTAAGCATACATACCAAATTTCAGGCAAATCGGTAGCATAGGGCCGGAGAAAATTACATTTTAAAAATTTATGATATTTTCCCAAATGCAACTTTTTGCAAAATTTCTTTTTGATTCCTATGCAGGCCACTATTCTAAGCATACATACCAAATTTCAGGCAAATCGGTAGCATAGGGCCGGAGAAAATTACATTTTAAAATTGTTCGAGCCCAAGTGTTACATTTTGCCCATGAAAAGTATGATATTTTCCCAAATGCAACTTTTTGCAAAATTTCTTTTTGATTCCTATGCAGGCCACTATTCTAAGCGTACATACCAAATTTCATACCCATCGGTAGCATAGGGCCGGAGAAAATTACATTTTAAAATTGTTCGAGCCCAAGTGTTGCATTTTGCCCATGAAAAGTATGATATTTTCCCAAATGCAACTTTTTGCAAAATTTCTTTTTGATTCCTATGCAGGCCACTATTCTAAGCGTACATAGGGCATAGGGCCGGAGAAAATTACATTTTAAAATTGTTCGAGCCCAAGTGTTGCATTATGCCCATGAAAAGTATGATATTTTCACAAATGCAACTTTTTGCAAAATTTCTTTTTGATTCCTATGCAGGCCACTATTCTAAGCGTACATACCAAATTTCATACCCATCGGTGGCATAGGGCCGGAGAAAATTACATTTTAAAATTGTTCGAGCCCAAGTGTTGCATTTTGCCCATGAAAAGTATGATATTTTCCCAAATGCAACTTTTTGCAAAATTTCTTTTTGATTCCTATGCAGGCCACTATTCTAAGCATACATACCAAATTTCAGGCAAATCGGTAGCATAGGGCCGGAGAAAATTACATTTTAAAAATTTATGATATTTTCCCAAATGCAACTTTTTGCAAAATTTCTTTTTGATTCCTATGCAGGCCACTATTCTAAGCATACATACCAAATTTCAGGCAAATCGGTAGCATAGGGCCGGAGAAAATTACATTTTAAAAATTTATGATATTTTCCCAAATGCAACTTTTTGCAAAATTTCTTTTTGATTCCTATGCAGGCCACTATTCTAAGCATACATACCAAATTTCAGGCAAATCGGTAGCATAGGGCCGGAGAAAATTACATTTTAAAATTGTTCGAGCCCAAGTGTTACATTTTGCCCATGAAAAGTATGATATTTTCCCAAATGCAACTTTTTGCAAAATTTCTTTTTGATTCCTATGCAGGCCACTATTCTAAGCGTACATACCAAATTTCATACCCATCGGTAGCATAGGGCCGGAGAAAATTACATTTTAAAATTGTTCGAGCCCAAGTGTTGCATTTTGCCCATGAAAAGTATGATATTTTCCCAAATGCAACTTTTTGCAAAATTTCTTTTTGATTCCTATGCAGGCCACTATTCTAAGCGTACATAGGGCATAGGGCCGGAGAAAATTACATTTTAAAATTGTTCGAGCCCAAGTGTTGCATTATGCCCATGAAAAGTATGATATTTTCACAAATGCAACTTTTTGCAAAATTTCTTTTTGATTCCTATGCAGGCCACTATTCTAAGCGTACATAGGGCATAGGGCCGGAGAAAATTACATTTTAAAATTGTTCGAGCCCAAGTGTTGCATTATGCCCATGAAAAGTATGATATTTTCACAAATGCAACTTTTTGCAAAATTTCTTTTTGATTCCTATGCAGGCCACTATTCTAAGCATACATACCAAATTTCAGGCAAATCGGTAGCATAGGGCCGGAGAAAATTACATTTTAAAATTGTTCGAGCCCAAGTGTTGCATTTTGCCCATGAAAAGTATGATATTTTCCCAAAAGCAACTTTTTGCAAAATTTCTTTTTGATTCCTATGCAGGCCACTATTCTAAGCGTACATACCAAATTTCATACCCATCGGTGGCATAGGGCCGGAGAAAATTACATTTTAAAATTGTTCGAGCCCAAGTGTTGCATTTTGCCCATGAAAAGTATGATATTTTCCCAAATGCAACTTTTTGCAAAATTTCTTTTTGATTCCTATGCAGGCCACTATTCTAAGCGTACATAGGGCATAGGGCCGGAGAAAATTACATTTTAAAATTGTTCGAGCCCAAGTGTTGCATTATGCCCATGAAAAGTATGATATTTTCCCAAATGCAACTTTTTGCAAAATTTCTTTTTGATTCCTATGCAGGCCACTATTCTAAGCGTACATACCAAATTTCATACCCATCGGTGGCATAGGGCCGGAGAAAATTACATTTTAAAATTGTTCGAGCCCAAGTGTTGCATTTTGCCCATGAAAAGTATGATATTTTCCCAAATGCAACTTTTTGCAAAATTTCTTTTTGATTCCTATGCAGGCCACTATTCTAAGCGTACATACCAAATTTCATACCCATCGGTGGCATAGGGCCGGAGAAAATTACATTTTAAAATTGTTCGAGCCCAAGTGTTGCATTTTGCCCATGAAAAGTATGATATTTTCCCAAATGCAACTTTTTGCAAAATTTCTTTTTGATTCCTATGCAGGCCACTATTCTAAGCATACATACCAAATTTCAGGCAAATCGGTAGCATAGGGCCGGAGAAAATTACATTTTAAAAATTTATGATATTTTCCCAAATGCAACTTTTTGCAAAATTTCTTTTTGATTCCTATGCAGGCCACTATTCTAAGCATACATACCAAATTTCAGGCAAATCGGTAGCATAGGGCCGGAGAAAATTACATTTTAAAATTGTTCGAGCCCAAGTGTTACATTTTGCCCATGAAAAGTATGATATTTTCCCAAATGCAACTTTTTGCAAAATTTCTTTTTGATTCCTATGCAGGCCACTATTCTAAGCGTACATACCAAATTTCATACCCATCGGTAGCATAGGGCCGGAGAAAATTACATTTTAAAATTGTTCGAGCCCAAGTGTTGCATTTTGCCCATGAAAAGTATGATATTTTCCCAAATGCAACTTTTTGCAAAATTTCTTTTTGATTCCTATGCAGGCCACTATTCTAAGCGTACATAGGGCATAGGGCCGGAGAAAATTACATTTTAAAATTGTTCGAGCCCAAGTGTTGCATTATGCCCATGAAAAGTATGATATTTTCACAAATGCAACTTTTTGCAAAATTTCTTTTTGATTCCTATGCAGGCCACTATTCTAAGCGTACATACCAAATTTCATACCCATCGGTGGCATAGGGCCGGAGAAAATTACATTTTAAAATTGTTCGAGCCCAAGTGTTGCATTTTGCCCATGAAAAGTATGATATTTTCCCAAATGCAACTTTTTGCAAAATTTCTTTTTGATTCCTATGCAGGCCACTATTCTAAGCATACATACCAAATTTCAGGCAAATCGGTAGCATAGGGCCGGAGAAAATTACATTTTAAAAATTTATGATATTTTCCCAAATGCAACTTTTTGCAAAATTTCTTTTTGATTCCTATGCAGGCCACTATTCTAAGCATACATACCAAATTTCAGGCAAATCGGTAGCATAGGGCCGGAGAAAATTACATTTTAAAATTGTTCGAGCCCAAGTGTTACATTTTGCCCATGAAAAGTATGATATTTTCCCAAATGCAACTTTTTGCAAAATTTCTTTTTGATTCCTATGCAGGCCACTATTCTAAGCGTACATACCAAATTTCATACCCATCGGTAGCATAGGGCCGGAGAAAATTACATTTTAAAATTGTTCTAGCCCAAGTGTTGCATTTTGCCCATGAAAAGTATGATATTTTCCCAAATGCAACTTTTTGCAAAATTTCTTTTTGATTCCTATGCAGGCCACTATTCTAAGCGTACATAGGGCATAGGGCCGGAGAAAATTACATTTTAAAATTGTTCGAGCCCAAGTGTTGCATTTTGCCCATGAAAAGTATGATATTTTCCCAAATGCAACTTTTTGCAAAATTTCTTTTTGATTCCTATGCAGGCCACTATTCTAAGCATACATACCAAATTTCAGGCAAATCGGTAGCATAGGGCCGGAGAAAATTACATTTTAAAAATTTATGATATTTTCCCAAATGCAACTTTTTGCAAAATTTCTTTTTGATTCCTATGCAGGCCACTATTCTAAGCATACATACCAAATTTCAGGCAAATCGGTAGCATAGGGCCGGAGAAAATTACATTTTAAAATTGTTCGAGCCCAAGTGTTACATTTTGCCCATGAAAAGTATGATATTTTCCCAAATGCAACTTTTTGCAAAATTTCTTTTTGATTCCTATGCAGGCCACTATTCTAAGCGTACATACCAAATTTCATACCCATCGGTAGCATAGGGCCGGAGAAAATTACATTTTAAAATTGTTCGAGCCCAAGTGTTGCATTTTGCCCATGAAAAGTATGATATTTTCCCAAATGCAACTTTTTGCAAAATTTCTTTTTGATTCCTATGCAGGCCACTATTCTAAGCGTACATAGGGCATAGGGCCGGAGAAAATTACATTTTAAAATTGTTCGAGCCCAAGTGTTGCATTATGCCCATGAAAAGTATGATATTTTCACAAATGCAACTTTTTGCAAAATTTCTTTTTGATTCCTATGCAGGCCACTATTCTAAGCGTACATAGGGCATAGGGCCGGAGAAAATTACATTTTAAAATTGTTCGAGCCCAAGTGTTGCATTATGCCCATGAAAAGTATGATATTTTCACAAATGCAACTTTTTGCAAAATTTCTTTTTGATTCCTATGCAGGCCACTATTCTAAGCATACATACCAAATTTCAGGCAAATCGGTAGCATAGGGCCGGAGAAAATTACATTTTAAAATTGTTCGAGCCCAAGTGTTGCATTTTGCCCATGAAAAGTATGATATTTTCCCAAATGCAACTTTTTGCAAAATTTCTTTTTGATTCCTATGCAGGCCACTATTCTAAGCGTACATACCAAATTTCATACCCATCGGTGGCATAGGGCCGGAGAAAATTACATTTTAAAATTGTTCGAGCCCAAGTGTTGCATTTTGCCCATGAAAAGTATGATATTTTCCCAAATGCAACTTTTTGCAAAATTTCTTTTTGATTCCTATGCAGGCCACTATTCTAAGCGTACATAGGGCATAGGGCCGGAGAAAATTACATTTTAAAATTGTTCGAGCCCAAGTGTTGCATTATGCCCATGAAAAGTATGATATTTTCACAAATGCAACTTTTTGCAAAATTTCTTTTTGATTCCTATGCAGGCCACTATTCTAAGCATACATACCAAATTTCAGGCAAATCGGTAGCATAGGGCCGGAGAAAATTACATTTTAAAATTGTTCGAGCCCAAGTGTTGCATTTTGCCCATGAAAAGTATGATATTTTCACAAATGCAACTTTTTGCAAAATTTCTTTTTGATTCCTATGCAGGCCACTATTCTAAGCGTACATAGGGCATAGGGCCGGAGAAAATTACATTTTAAAATTGTTCGAGCCCAAGTGTTGCATTATGCCCATGAAAAGTATGATATTTTCACAAATGCAACTTTTTGCAAAATTTCTTTTTGATTCCTATGCAGGCCACTATTCTAAGCGTACATAGGGCATAGGGCCGGAGAAAATTACATTTTAAAATTGTTCGAGCCCAAGTGTTGCATTATGCCCATGAAAAGTATGATATTTTCACAAATGCAACTTTTTGCAAAATTTCTTTTTGATTCCTATGCAGGCCACTATTCTAAGCATACATACCAAATTTCAGGCAAATCGGTAGCATAGGGCCGGAGAAAATTACATTTTAAAATTGTTCGAGCCCAAGTGTTGCATTTTGCCCATGAAAAGTATGATATTTTCCCAAATGCAACTTTTTGCAAAATTTCTTTTTGATTCCTATGCAGGCCACTATTCTAAGCGTACATACCAAATTTCATACCCATCGGTGGCATAGGGCCGGAGAAAATTACATTTTAAAATTGTTCGAGCCCAAGTGTTGCATTTTGCCCATGAAAAGTATGATATTTTCCCAAATGCAACTTTTTGCAAAATTTCTTTTTGATTCCTATGCAGGCCACTATTCTAAGCGTACATAGGGCATAGGGCCGGAGAAAATTACATTTTAAAATTGTTCGAGCCCAAGTGTTGCATTATGCCCATGAAAAGTATGATATTTTCCCAAATGCAACTTTTTGCAAAATTTCTTTTTGATTCCTATGCAGGCCACTATTCTAAGCGTACATACCAAATTTCATACCCATCGGTGGCATAGGGCCGGAGAAAATTACATTTTAAAATTGTTCGAGCCCAAGTGTTGCATTTTGCCCATGAAAAGTATGATATTTTCCCAAATGCAACTTTTTGCAAAATTTCTTTTTGATTCCTATGCAGGCCACTATTCTAAGCGTACATACCAAATTTCATACCCATCGGTGGCATAGGGCCGGAGAAAATTACATTTTAAAATTGTTCGAGCCCAAGTGTTGCATTTTGCCCATGAAAAGTATGATATTTTCCCAAATGCAACTTTTTGCAAAATTTCTTTTTGATTCCTATGCAGGCCACTATTCTAAGCATACATACCAAATTTCAGGCAAATCGGTAGCATAGGGCCGGAGAAAATTACATTTTAAAAATTTATGATATTTTCCCAAATGCAACTTTTTGCAAAATTTCTTTTTGATTCCTATGCAGGCCACTATTCTAAGCATACATACCAAATTTCAGGCAAATCGGTAGCATAGGGCCGGAGAAAATTACATTTTAAAATTGTTCGAGCCCAAGTGTTACATTTTGCCCATGAAAAGTATGATATTTTCCCAAATGCAACTTTTTGCAAAATTTCTTTTTGATTCCTATGCAGGCCACTATTCTAAGCGTACATACCAAATTTCATACCCATCGGTAGCATAGGGCCGGAGAAAATTACATTTTAAAATTGTTCGAGCCCAAGTGTTGCATTTTGCCCATGAAAAGTATGATATTTTCCCAAATGCAACTTTTTGCAAAATTTCTTTTTGATTCCTATGCAGGCCACTATTCTAAGCGTACATAGGGCATAGGGCCGGAGAAAATTACATTTTAAAATTGTTCGAGCCCAAGTGTTGCATTATGCCCATGAAAAGTATGATATTTTCACAAATGCAACTTTTTGCAAAATTTCTTTTTGATTCCTATGCAGGCCACTATTCTAAGCGTACATACCAAATTTCATACCCATCGGTGGCATAGGGCCGGAGAAAATTACATTTTAAAATTGTTCGAGCCCAAGTGTTGCATTTTGCCCATGAAAAGTATGATATTTTCCCAAATGCAACTTTTTGCAAAATTTCTTTTTGATTCCTATGCAGGCCACTATTCTAAGCATACATACCAAATTTCAGGCAAATCGGTAGCATAGGGCCGGAGAAAATTACATTTTAAAAATTTATGATATTTTCCCAAATGCAACTTTTTGCAAAATTTCTTTTTGATTCCTATGCAGGCCACTATTCTAAGCATACATACCAAATTTCAGGCAAATCGGTAGCATAGGGCCGGAGAAAATTACATTTTAAAATTGTTCGAGCCCAAGTGTTACATTTTGCCCATGAAAAGTATGATATTTTCCCAAATGCAACTTTTTGCAAAATTTCTTTTTGATTCCTATGCAGGCCACTATTCTAAGCGTACATACCAAATTTCATACCCATCGGTAGCATAGGGCCGGAGAAAATTACATTTTAAAATTGTTCGAGCCCAAGTGTTGCATTTTGCCCATGAAAAGTATGATATTTTCCCAAATGCAACTTTTTGCAAAATTTCTTTTTGATTCCTATGCAGGCCACTATTCTAAGCGTACATAGGGCATAGGGCCGGAGAAAATTACATTTTAAAATTGTTCGAGCCCAAGTGTTGCATTATGCCCATGAAAAGTATGATATTTTCACAAATGCAACATTTTGCAAAATTTCTTTTTGATTCCTATGCAGGCCACTATTCTAAGCGTACATACCAAATTTCATACCCATCGGTGGCATAGGGCCGGAGAAAATTACATTTTAAAATTGTTCGAGCCCAAGTGTTGCATTTTGCCCATGAAAAGTATGATATTTTCCCAAATGCAACTTTTTGCAAAATTTCTTTTTGATTCCTATGCAGGCCACTATTCTAAGCATACATACCAAATTTCAGGCAAATCGGTAGCATAGGGCCGGAGAAAATTACATTTTAAAAATTTATGATATTTTCCCAAATGCAACTTTTTGCAAAATTTCTTTTTGATTCCTATGCAGGCCACTATTCTAAGCATACATACCAAATTTCAGGCAAATCGGTAGCATAGGGCCGGAGAAAATTACATTTTAAAATTGTTCGAGCCCAAGTGTTACATTTTGCCCATGAAAAGTATGATATTTTCCCAAATGCAACTTTTTGCAAAATTTCTTTTTGATTCCTATGCAGGCCACTATTCTAAGCGTACATACCAAATTTCATACCCATCGGTAGCATAGGGCCGGAGAAAATTACATTTTAAAATTGTTCGAGCCCAAGTGTTGCATTTTGCCCATGAAAAGTATGATATTTTCCCAAATGCAACTTTTTGCAAAATTTCTTTTTGATTCCTATGCAGGCCACTATTCTAAGCGTACATAGGGCATAGGGCCGGAGAAAATTACATTTTAAAATTGTTCGAGCCCAAGTGTTGCATTATGCCCATGAAAAGTATGATATTTTCACAAATGCAACTTTTTGCAAAATTTCTTTTTGATTCCTATGCAGGCCACTATTCTAAGCGTACATAGGGCATAGGGCCGGAGAAAATTACATTTTAAAATTGTTCGAGCCCAAGTGTTGCATTATGCCCATGAAAAGTATGATATTTTCACAAATGCAACTTTTTGCAAAATTTCTTTTTGATTCCTATGCAGGCCACTATTCTAAGCATACATACCAAATTTCAGGCAAATCGGTAGCATAGGGCCGGAGAAAATTACATTTTAAAATTGTTCGAGCCCAAGTGTTGCATTTTGCCCATGAAAAGTATGATATTTTCCCAAATGCAACTTTTTGCAAAATTTCTTTTTGATTCCTATGCAGGCCACTATTCTAAGCGTACATACCAAATTTCATACCCATCGGTGGCATAGGGCCGGAGAAAATTACATTTTAAAATTGTTCGAGCCCAAGTGTTGCATTTTGCCCATGAAAAGTATGATATTTTCCCAAATGCAACTTTTTGCAAAATTTCTTTTTGATTCCTATGCAGGCCACTATTCTAAGCGTACATAGGGCATAGGGCCGGAGAAAATTACATTTTAAAATTGTTCGAGCCCAAGTGTTGCATTATGCCCATGAAAAGTATGATATTTTCACAAATGCAACTTTTTGCAAAATTTCTTTTTGATTCCTATGCAGGCCACTATTCTAAGCATACATACCAAATTTCAGGCAAATCGGTAGCATAGGGCCGGAGAAAATTACATTTTAAAATTGTTCGAGCCCAAGTGTTGCATTTTGCCCATGAAAAGTATGATATTTTCCCAAATGCAACTTTTTGCAAAATTTCTTTTTGATTCCTATGCAGGCCACTATTCTAAGCATACATACCAAATTTCAGGCAAATCGGTAGCATAGGGCCGGAGAAAATTACATTTTAAAATTGTTCGAGCCCAAGTGTTGCATTTTGCCCATGAAAAGTATGATATTTTCCCAAATGCAACTTTTTGCAAAATTTCTTTTTAATTCCTATGCAGGCCACTATTCTAAGCGTACATACCAAATTTCATACCCATCGGTGGCATAGGGCCGGAGAAAATTACATTTTAAAATTGTTCGAGCCCAAGTGTTGCATTTTGCCCATGAAAAGTATGATATTTTCCCAAATGCAACTTTTTGCAAAATTTCTTTTTGATTCCTATGCAGGCCACTATTCTAAGCATACATACCAAATTTCAGGCAAATCGGTAGCATAGGGCCGGAGAAAATTACATTTTAAAATTGTTCGAGCAAAAGTGTTGCATTATGCCCATGAAAAGTATGATATTTTCCCAAATGCAACTTTTTGCAAAATTTCTTTTTGATTCCTATGCAGGCCACTATTCTAAGCATACATACCAAATTTCAGGCAAATCGGTAGCATAGGGCCGGAGAAAATTACATTTTAAAATTGTTCGAGCCCAAGTGTTGCATTTTGCCCATGAAAAGTATGATATTTTCCCAAATGCAACTTTTTGCAAAATTTCTTTTTGATTCCTATGCAGGCCACTATTCTAAGCATACATACCAAATTTCAGGCAAATCGGTAGCATAGGGCCGGAGAAAATTACATTTTAAAATTGTTCGAGCCCAAGTGTTGCATTTTGCCCATGAAAAGTATGATATTTTCCCAAATGCAACTTTTTGCAAAATTTCTTTTTGATTCCTATGCAGGCCACTATTCTAAGCGTACATACCAAATTTCATACCCATCGGTGGCATAGGGCCGGAGAAAATTACATTTTAAAATTGTTCGAGCCCAAGTGTTGCATTATGCCCATGAAAAGTATGATATTTTCACAAATGCAACTTTTTGCAAAATTTCTTTTTGATTCCTATGCAGGCCACTATTCTAAGCATACATACCAAATTTCAGGCAAATCGGTAGCATAGGGCCGGAGAAAATTACATTTTAAAATTGTTCGAGCCCAAGTGTTGCATTTTGCCCATGAAAAGTATGATATTTTCCCAAATGCAACTTTTTGCAAAATTTCTTTTTGATTCCTATGCAGGCCACTATTCTAAGCGTACATACCAAATTTCATACCCATCGGTGGCATAGGGCCGGAGAAAATTACATTTTAAAATTGTTCGAGCCCAAGTGTTGCATTATGCCCATGAAAAGTATGATATTTTCACAAATGCAACTTTTTGCAAAATTTCTTTTTGATTCCTATGCAGGCCACTATTCTAAGCATACATACCAAATTTCAGGCAAATCGGTAGCATAGGGCCGGAGAAAATTACATTTTAAAATTGTTCGAGCCCAAGTGTTGCATTTTGCCCATGAAAAGTATGATATTTTCCCAAATGCAACTTTTTGCAAAATTTCTTTTTGATTCCTATGCAGGCCACTATTCTAAGCGTACATACCAAATTTCATACCCATCGGTGGCATAGGGCCGGAGAAAATTACATTTTAAAATTGTTCGAGCCCAAGTGTTGCATTATGCCCATGAAAAGTATGATATTTTCACAAATGCAACTTTTTGCAAAATTTCTTTTTGATTCCTATGCAGGCCACTATTCTAAGCGTACATACCAAATTTCATACCCATCGGTGGCATAGGGCCGGAGAAAATTACATTTTAAAATTGTTCGAGCCCAAGTGTTGCATTATGCCCATGAAAAGTATGATATTTTCACAAATGCAACTTTTTGCAAAATTTCTTTTTGATTCCTATGCAGGCCACTATTCTAAGCGTACATACCAAATTTCATACCCATCGGTGGCATAGGGCCGGAGAAAATGACATTTTAAAATTGTTCGAGCCCAAGTGTTGCATTATGCCCATGAAAAGTATGATATTTTCCCAAATGCAACTTTTTGCAAAATTTCTTTTTGATTCCTATGCAGGCCACTATTCTAAGCGTACATACCAAATTTCATACCCATCGGTGGCATAGGGCCGGAGAAAATTACATTTTAAAATTGTTCGAGCCCAAGTGTTGCATTATGCCCATGAAAAGTATGATATTTTCCCAAATGCAACTTTTTGCAAAATTTCTTTTTGATTCCTATGCAGGCCAGTATTCTAAGCATACATACCAAATTTCAGGCAAATCGGTAGCATAGGGCCGGAGAAAATTACATTTTATAATTGTTCGAGCCCAAGTGTTGCATTTTGCCCATGAAAAGTATGATATTTTCACAAATGCAAATTTTTGCAAAATTTCTTTTTGATTCCTATGCAGGCCACTATTCTAAGCGTACATACCAAATTTCATACCCATCGGTGGCATAGGGCCGGAGAAAATTACATTTTAAAATTGTTCGAGCCCAAGTGTTGCATTATGCCCATGAAAAGTATGATATTTTCACAAATGCAACTTTTTGCAAAATTTCTTTTTGATTCCTATGCAGGCCACTATTCTAAGCATAGATACCAAATTTCAGGCAAATCGGTAGCATAGGGCCGGAGAAAATTACATTTTAAAATTGTTCGAGCCCAAGTGTTGCATTTTGCCCATGAAAAGTATGATATTTTCCCAAATGCAACTTTTTGCAAAATTTCTTTTTGATTCCTATGCAGGCCACTATTCTAAGCATACATACCAAATTTCAGGCAAATCGGTAGCATAGGGCCGGAGAAAATTACATTTTAAAATTGTTCGAGCCCAAGTGTTGCATTTTGCCCATGAAAAGTATGATATTTTCCCAAATGCAACTTTTTGCAAAATTTCTTTTTGATTCCTATGCAGGCCACTATTCTAAGCGTACATACCAAATTTCATACCCATCGGTGGCATAGGGCCGGAGAAAATTACATTTTAAAATTGTTCGAGCCCAAGTGTTGCATTATGCCCATGAAAAGTATGATATTTTCACAAATGCAACTTTTTGCAAAATTTCTTTTTGATTCCTATGCAGGCCACTATTCTAAGCATACATACCAAATTTCAGGCAAATCGGTAGCATAGGGCCGGAGAAAATTACATTTTAAAATTGTTCGAGCCCAAGTGTTGCATTTTGCCCATGAAAAGTATGATATTTTCCCAAATGCAACTTTTTGCAAAATTTCTTTTTGATTCCTATGCAGGCCACTATTCTAAGCGTACATACCAAATTTCATACCCATCGGTGGCATAGGGCCGGAGAAAATTACATTTTAAAATTGTTCGAGCCCAAGTGTTGCATTATGCCCATGAAAAGTATGATATTTTCACAAATGCAACTTTTTGCAAAATTTCTTTTTGATTCCTATGCAGGCCACTATTCTAAGCATAGATACCAAATTTCAGGCAAATCGGTAGCATAGGGCCGGAGAAAATTACATTTTAAAATTGTTCGAGCCCAAGTGTTGCATTTTGCCCATGAAAAGTATGATATTTTCCCAAATGCAACTTTTTGCAAAATTTCTTTTTGATTCCTATGCAGGCCACTATTCTAAGCATACATACCAAATTTCAGGCAAATCGGTAGCATAGGGCCGGAGAAAATTACATTTTAAAATTGTTCGAGCCCAAGTGTTGCATTTTGCCCATGAAAAGTATGATATTTTCCCAAATGCAACTTTTTGCAAAATTTCTTTTTGATTCCTATGCAGGCCACTATTCTAAGCGTACATACCAAATTTCATACCCATCGGTGGCATAGGGCCGGAGAAAATTACATTTTAAAATTGTTCGAGCCCAAGTGTTGCATTATGCCCATGAAAAGTATGATATTTTCACAAATGCAACTTTTTGCAAAATTTCTTTTTGATTCCTATGCAGGCCACTATTCTAAGCATACATACCAAATTTCAGGCAAATCGGTAGCATAGGGCCGGAGAAAATTACATTTTAAAATTGTTCGAGCCCAAGTGTTGCATTTTGCCCATGAAAAGTATGATATTTTCCCAAATGCAACTTTTTGCAAAATTTCTTTTTGATTCCTATGCAGGCCACTATTCTAAGCGTACATACCAAATTTCATACCCATCGGTGGCATAGGGCCGGAGAAAATTACATTTTAAAATTGTTCGAGCCCAAGTGTTGCATTATGCCCATGAAAAGTATGATATTTTCACAAATGCAACTTTTTGCAAAATTTCTTTTTGATTCCTATGCAGGCCACTATTCTAAGCGTACATAACAAATTTCATACCCATCGGTGGCATAGGGCCGGAGAAAATGACATTTTAAAATTGTTCGAGCCCAAGTGTTGCATTATGCCCATGAAAAGTATGATATTTTCCCAAATGCAACTTTTTGCAAAATTTCTTTTTGATTCCTATGCAGGCCACTATTCTAAGCGTACATACCAAATTTCAGGCAAATCGGTAGCATAGGGCCGGAGAAAATTACATTTTAAAATTGTTCGAGCCCAAGTGTTGCATTTTGCCCATGAAAAGTATGATATTTTCCCAAATGCAACTTTTTGCAAAATTTCTTTTTGATTCCTATGCAGGCCACTATTCTAAGCATACATACCAAATTTCAGGCAAATCGGTAGCATAGGGCCGGAGAAAATTACATTTTAAAATTGTTCGAGCCCAAGTGTTGCATTTTGCCCATGAAAAGTATGATATTTTCCCAAATGCAACTTTTTGCAAAATTTCTTTTTGATTCCTATGCAGGCCACTATTCTAAGCGTACATACCAAATTTCATACCCATCGGTGGCATAGGGCCGGAGAAAATTACATTTTAAAATTGTTCGAGCCCAAGTGTTGCATTATGCCCATGAAAAGTATGATATTTTCACAAATGCAACTTTTTGCAAAATTTCTTTTTGATTCCTATGCAGGCCACTATTCTAAGCATACATACCAAATTTCAGGCAAATCGGTAGCATAGGGCCGGAGAAAATTACATTTTAAAATTGTTCGAGCCCAAGTGTTGCATTTTGCCCATGAAAAGTATGATATTTTCCCAAATGCAACTTTTTGCAAAATTTCTTTTTGATTCCTATGCAGGCCACTATTCTAAGCGTACATACCAAATTTCATACCCATCGGTGGCATAGGGCCGGAGAAAATTACATTTTAAAATTGTTCGAGCCCAAGTGTTGCATTATGCCCATGAAAAGTATGATATTTTCACAAATGCAACTTTTTGCAAAATTTCTTTTTGATTCCTATGCAGGCCACTATTCTAAGCGTACATACCAAATTTCATACCCATCGGTGGCATAGGGCCGGAGAAAATTACATTTTAAAATTGTTCGAGCCCAAGTGTTGCATTATGCCCATGAAAAGTATGATATTTTCACAAATGCAACTTTTTGCAAAATTTCTTTTTGATTCCTATGCAGGCCACTATTCTAAGCATACATACCAAATTTCAGGCAAATCGGTAGCATAGGGCCGGAGAAAATTACATTTTAAAATTGTTCGAGCCCAAGTGTTGCATTTTGCCCATGAAAAGTATGATATTTTCCCAAATGCAACTTTTTGCAAAATTTCTTTTTGATTCCTATGCAGGCCACTATTCTAAGCGTACATACCAAATTTCATACCCATCGGTGGCATAGGGCCGGAGAAAATTACATTTTAAAATTGTTCGAGCCCAAGTGTTGCATTATGCCCATGAAAAGTATGATATTTTCACAAATGCAACTTTTTGCAAAATTTCTTTTTGATTCCTATGCAGGCCACTATTCTAAGCGTACATAACAAATTTCATACCCATCGGTGGCATAGGGCCGGAGAAAATGACATTTTAAAATTGTTCGAGCCCAAGTGTTGCATTATGCCCATGAAAAGTATGATATTTTCCCAAATGCAACTTTTTGCAAAATTTCTTTTTGATTCCTATGCAGGCCACTATTCTAAGCGTACATACCAAATTTCAGGCAAATCGGTAGCATAGGGCCGGAGAAAATTACATTTTATAATTGTTCGAGCCCAAGTGTTGCATTTTGCCCATGAAAAGTATGATATTTTCCCAAATGCAACTTTTTGCAAAATTTCTTTTTGATTCCTATGCAGGCCACTATTCTAAGCGTACATACCAAATTTCATACCCATCGGTGGCATAGGGCCGGAGAAAATTACATTTTAAAATTGTTCGAGCCCAAGTGTTGCATTATGCCCATGAAAAGTATGATATTTTCACAAATGCAACTTTTTGCAAAATTTCTTTTTGATTCCTATGCAGGCCACTATTCTAAGCATACATACCAAATTTCAGGCAAATCGGTAGCATAGGGCCGGAGAAAATTACATTTTAAAATTGTTCGAGCCCAAGTGTTGCATTTTGCCCATGAAAAGTATGATATTTTCCCAAATGCAACTTTTTGCAAAATTTCTTTTTGATTCCTATGCAGGCCACTATTCTAAGCATACATACCAAATTTCAGGCAAATCGGTAGCATAGGGCCGGAGAAAATTACATTTTAAAATTGTTCGAGCCCAAGTGTTGCATTTTGCCCATGAAAAGTATGATATTTTCCCAAATGCAACTTTTTGCAAAATTTCTTTTTGATTCCTATGCAGGCCACTATTCTAAGCGTACATACCAAATTTCATACCCATCGGTGGCATAGGGCCGGAGAAAATTACATTTTAAAATTGTTCGAGCCCAAGTGTTGCATTATGCCCATGAAAAGTATGATATTTTCACAAATGCAACTTTTTGCAAAATTTCTTTTTTGATTCCTATGCAGGCCACTATTCTAAGCATACATACCAAATTTCAGGCAAATCGGTAGCATAGGGCCGGAGAAAATTACATTTTAAAATTGTTCGAGCCCAAGTGTTGCATTTTGACCATGAAAAGTATGATATTTTCCCAAATGCAACTTTTTGCAAAATTTCTTTTTGATTCCTATGCAGGCCACTATTCTAAGCGTACATACCAAATTTCATACCCATCGGTGGCATAGGGCCGGAGAAAATTACATTTTAAAATTGTTCGAGCCCAAGTGTTGCATTATGCCCATGAAAAGTATGATATTTTCACAAATGCAACTTTTTGCAAAATTTCTTTTTGATTCCTATGCAGGCCACTATTCTAAGCGTACATACCAAATTTCATACCCATCGGTGGCATAGGGCCGGAGAAAATTACATTTTAAAATTGTTCGAGCCCAAGTGTTGCATTATGCCCATGAAAAGTATGATATTTTCACAAATGCAACTTTTTGCAAAATTTCTTTTTGATTCCTATGCAGGCCACTATTCTAAGCGTACATACCAAATTTCATACCCATCGGTGGCATAGGGCCGGAGAAAATTACATTTTAAAATTGTTCGAGCCCAAGTGTTGCATTATGCCCATGAAAAGTATGATATTTTCACAAATGCAACTTTTTGCAAAATTTCTTTTTGATTCCTATGCAGGCCACTATTCTAAGCATACATACCAAATTTCAGGCAAATCGGTAGCATAGGGCCGGAGAAAATTACATTTTAAAATTGTTCGAGCCCAAGTGTTGCATTTTGACCATGAAAAGTATGATATTTTCCCAAATGCAACTTTTTGCAAAATTTCTTTTTGATTCCTATGCAGGCCACTATTCTAAGCGTACATACCAAATTTCATACCCATCGGTGGCATAGGGCCGGAGAAAATTACATTTTAAAATTGTTCGAGCCCAAGTGTTGCATTATGCCCATGAAAAGTATGATATTTTCACAAATGCAACTTTTTGCAAAATTTCTTTTTGATTCCTATGCAGGCCACTATTCTAAGCGTACATACCAAATTTCATACCCATCGGTGGCATAGGGCCGGAGAAAATTACATTTTAAAATTGTTCGAGCCCAAGTGTTGCATTATGCCCATGAAAAGTATGATATTTTCACAAATGCAACTTTTTGCAAAATTTCTTTTTGATTCCTATGCAGGCCACTATTCTAAGCGTACATACCAAATTTCATACCCATCGGTGGCATAGGGCCGGAGAAAATTACATTTTAAAATTGTTCGAGCCCAAGTGTTGCATTATGCCCATGAAAAGTATGATATTTTCACAAATGCAACTTTTTGCAAAATTTCTTTTTGATTCCTATGCAGGCCACTATTCTAAGCATACATACCAAATTTCAGGCAAATCGGTAGCATAGGGCCGGAGAAAATTACATTTTAAAATTGTTCGAGCCCAAGTGTTGCATTTTGCCCATGAAAAGTATGATATTTTCCCAAATGCAACTTTTTGCAAAATTTCTTTTTGATTCCTATGCAGGCCACTATTCTAAGCGTACATACCAAATTTCATACCCATCGGTGGCATAGGGCCGGAGAAAATTACATTTTAAAATTGTTCGAGCCCAAGTGTTGCATTATGCCCATGAAAAGTATGATATTTTCACAAATGCAACTTTTTGCAAAATTTCTTTTTTGATTCCTATGCAGGCCACTATTCTAAGCATACAAACCAAATTTCAGGCAAATCGGTAGCATAGGGCCGGAGAAAATTACATTTTAAAATTGTTCGAGCCCAAGTGTTGCATTTTGACCATGAAAAGTATGATATTTTCCCAAATGCAACTTTTTGCAAAATTTCTTTTTGATTCCTATGCAGGCCACTATTCTAAGCGTACACACCAAATTTCATACCCATCGGTGGCATAGGGCCGGAGAAAATTACATTTTAAAATTGTTCGAGCCCAAGTGTTGCATTATGCCCATGAAAAGTATGATATTTTCACAAATGCAACTTTTTGCAAAATTTCTTTTTGATTCCTATGCAGGCCACTATTCTAAGCGTACATACCAAATTTCATACCCATCGGTGGCATAGGGCCGGAGAAAATTACATTTTAAAATTGTTCGAGCCCAAGTATTGCATTATGCCCATGAAAAGTATGATATTTTCACAAATGCAACTTTTTGCAAAATTTCTTTTTGATTCCTATGCAGGCCACTATTCTAAGCATACATACCAAATTTCAGGCAAATCGGTGGCATAGGGCCGGAGAAAATTACATTTTAAAATTGTTCGAGCCCAAGTGTTGCATTTTGCCCATGAAAAGTATGATATTTTCACAAATGCAACTTTTTGCAAAATTTCTTTTTGATTCCTATGCAGGCCACTATTCTAAGCGTACATACCAAATTTCATACCCATCGGTGGCATAGGGCCGGAGAAAATTACATTTTAAAATTGTTCGAGCCCAAGTGTTGCATTATGCCCATGAAAAGTATGATATTTTCACAAATGCAACTTTTTGCAAAATTTCTTTTTTGATTCCTATGCAGGCCACTATTCTAAGCATACATACCAAATTTCAGGCAAATCGGTAGCATAGGGCCGGAGAAAATTACATTTTAAAATTGTTCGAGCCCAAGTGTTGCATTTTGCCCATGAAAAGTATGATATTTTCCCAAATGCAACTTTTTGCAAAATTTCTTTTTGATTCCTATGCAGGCCACTATTCTAAGCGTACATACCAAATTTCATACCCATCGGTGGCATAGGGCCGGAGAAAATTACATTTTAAAATTGTTCGAGCCCAAGTGTTGCATTATGCCCATGAAAAGTATGATATTTTCACAAATGCAACTTTTTGCAAAATTTCTTTTTTGATTCCTATGCAGGCCACTATTCTAAGCATACATACCAAATTTCAGGCAAATCGGTAGCATAGGGCCGGAGAAAATTACATTTTAAAATTGTTCGAGCCCAAGTGTTGCATTTTGACCATGAAAAGTATGATATTTTCCCAAATGCAACTTTTTGCAAAATTTCTTTTTGATTCCTATGCAGGCCACTATTCTAAGCGTACATACCAAATTTCATACCCATCGGTGGCATAGGGCCGGAGAAAATTACATTTTAAAATTGTTCGAGCCCAAGTGTTGCATTATGCCCATGAAAAGTATGATATTTTCACAAATGCAACTTTTTGCAAAATTTCTTTTTGATTCCTATGCAGGCCACTATTCTAAGCGTACATACCAAATTTCATACCCATCGGTGGCATAGGGCCGGAGAAAATTACATTTTAAAATTGTTCGAGCCCAAGTGTTGCATTATGCCCATGAAAAGTATGATATTTTCACAAATGCAACTTTTTGCAAAATTTCTTTTTGATTCCTATGCAGGCCACTATTCTAAGCGTACATACCAAATTTCATACCCATCGGTGGCATAGGGCCGGAGAAAATTACATTTTAAAATTGTTAGAGCCCAAGTGTTGCATTATGCCCATGAAAAGTATGATATTTTCACAAATGCAACTTTTTGCAAAATTTCTTTTTGATTCCTATGCAGGCCACTATTCTAAGCATACATACCAAATTTCAGGCAAATCGGTAGCATAGGGCCGGAGAAAATTACATTTTAAAATTGTTCGAGCCCAAGTGTTGCATTTTGACCATGAAAAGTATGATATTTTCCCAAATGCAACTTTTTGCAAAATTTCTTTTTGATTCCTATGCAGGCCACTATTCTAAGCGTACATACCAAATTTCATACCCATCGGTGGCATAGGGCCGGAGAAAATTACATTTTAAAATTGTTCGAGCCCAAGTGTTGCATTATGCCCATGAAAAGTATGATATTTTCACAAATGCAACTTTTTGCAAAATTTCTTTTTGATTCCTATGCAGGCCACTATTCTAAGCGTACATACCAAATTTCATACCCATCGGTGGCATAGGGCCGGAGAAAATTACATTTTAAAATTGTTCGAGCCCAAGTGTTGCATTATGCCCATGAAAAGTATGATATTTTCACAAATGCAACTTTTTGCAAAATTTCTTTTTGATTCCTATGCAGGCCACTATTCTAAGCGTACATACCAAATTTCATACCCATCGGTGGCATAGGGCCGGAGAAAATTACATTTTAAAATTGTTCGAGCCCAAGTGTTGCATTATGCCCATGAAAAGTATGATATTTTCACAAATGCAACTTTTTGCAAAATTTCTTTTTGATTCCTATGCAGGCCACTATTCTAAGCATACATACCAAATTTCAGGCAAATCGGTAGCATAGGGCCGGAGAAAATTACATTTTAAAATTGTTCGAGCCCAAGTGTTGCATTTTGCCCATGAAAAGTATGATATTTTCCCAAATGCAACTTTTTGCAAAATTTCTTTTTGATTCCTATGCAGGCCACTATTCTAAGCGTACATACCAAATTTCATACCCATCGGTGGCATAGGGCCGGAGAAAATTACATTTTAAAATTGTTCGAGCCCAAGTGTTGCATTATGCCCATGAAAAGTATGATATTTTCACAAATGCAACTTTTTGCAAAATTTCTTTTTTGATTCCTATGCAGGCCACTATTCTAAGCATACATACCAAATTTCAGGCAAATCGGTAGCATAGGGCCGGAGAAAATTACATTTTAAAATTGTTCGAGCCCAAGTGTTGCATTTTGACCATGAAAAGTATGATATTTTCCCAAATGCAACTTTTTGCAAAATTTCTTTTTGATTCCTATGCAGGCCACTATTCTAAGCGTACATACCAAATTTCATACCCATCGGTGGCATAGGGCCGGAGAAAATTACATTTTAAAATTGTTCGAGCCCAAGTGTTGCATTATGCCCATGAAAAGTATGATATTTTCACAAATGCAACTTTTTGCAAAATTTCTTTTTGATTCCTATGCAGGCCACTATTCTAAGCGTACATACCAAATTTCATACCCATCGGTGGCATAGGGCCGGAGAAAATTACATTTTAAAATTGTTCGAGCCCAAGTGTTGCATTATGCCCATGAAAAGTATGATATTTTCACAAATGCAACTTTTTGCAAAATTTCTTTTTGATTCCTATGCAGGCCACTATTCTAAGCATACATACCAAATTTCAGGCAAATCGGTAGCATAGGGCCGGAGAAAATTACATTTTAAAATTGTTCGAGCCCAAGTGTTGCATTTTGACCATGAAAAGTATGATATTTTCCCAAATGCAACTTTTTGCAAAATTTCTTTTTGATTCCTATGCAGGCCACTATTCTAAGCGTACATACCAAATTTCATACCCATCGGTGGCATAGGGCCGGAGAAAATTACATTTTAAAATTGTTCGAGCCCAAGTGTTGCATTATGCCCATGAAAAGTATGATATTTTCACAAATGCAACTTTTTGCAAAATTTCTTTTTGATTCCTATGCAGGCCACTATTCTAAGCGTACATACCAAATTTCATACCCATCGGTGGCATAGGGCCGGAGAAAATTACATTTTAAAATTGTTCGAGCCCAAGTGTTGCATTATGCCCATGAAAAGTATGATATTTTCACAAATGCAACTTTTTGCAAAATTTCTTTTTGATTCCTATGCAGGCCACTATTCTAAGCGTACATACCAAATTTCATACCCATCGGTGGCATAGGGCCGGAGAAAATTACATTTTAAAATTGTTCGAGCCCAAGTGTTGCATTATGCCCATGAAAAGTATGATATTTTCACAAATGCAACTTTTTGCAAAATTTCTTTTTGATTCCTATGCAGGCCACTATTCTAAGCATACATACCAAATTTCAGGCAAATCGGTAGCATAGGGCCGGAGAAAATTACATTTTAAAATTGTTCGAGCCCAAGTGTTGCATTTTGCCCATGAAAAGTATGATATTTTCCCAAATGCAACTTTTTGCAAAATTTCTTTTTGATTCCTATGCAGGCCACTATTCTAAGCGTACATACCAAATTTCATACCCATCGGTGGCATAGGGCCGGAGAAAATTACATTTTAAAATTGTTCGAGCCCAAGTGTTGCATTATGCCCATGAAAAGTATGATATTTTCACAAATGCAACTTTTTGCAAAATTTCTTTTTTGATTCCTATGCAGGCCACTATTCTAAGCATACATACCAAATTTCAGGCAAATCGGTAGCATAGGGCCGGAGAAAATTACATTTTAAAATTGTTCGAGCCCAAGTGTTGCATTTTGACCATGAAAAGTATGATATTTTCCCAAATGCAACTTTTTGCAAAATTTCTTTTTGATTCCTATGCAGGCCACTATTCTAAGCGTACATACCAAATTTCATACCCATCGGTGGCATAGGGCCGGAGAAAATTACATTTTAAAATTGTTCGAGCCCAAGTGTTGCATTATGCCCATGAAAAGTATGATATTTTCACAAATGCAACTTTTTGCAAAATTTCTTTTTGATTCCTATGCAGGCCACTATTCTAAGCGTACATACCAAATTTCATACCCATCGGTGGCATAGGGCCGGAGAAAATTACATTTTAAAATTGTTCGAGCCCAAGTGTTGCATTATGCCCATGAAAAGTATGATATTTTCACAAATGCAACTTTTTGCAAAATTTCTTTTTGATTCCTATGCAGGCCACTATTCTAAGCGTACATACCAAATTTCATACCCATCGGTGGCATAGGGCCGGAGAAAATTACATTTTAAAATTGTTCGAGCCCAAGTGTTGCATTATGCCCATGAAAAGTATGATATTTTCACAAATGCAACTTTTTGCAAAATTTCTTTTTGATTCCTATGCAGGCCACTATTCTAAGCATACATACCAAATTTCAGGCAAATCGGTAGCATAGGGCCGGAGAAAATTACATTTTAAAATTGTTCGAGCCCAAGTGTTGCATTTTGCCCATGAAAAGTATGATATTTTCCCAAATGCAACTTTTTGCAAAATTTCTTTTTGATTCCTATGCAGGCCACTATTCTAAGCGTACATACCAAATTTCATACCCATCGGTGGCATAGGGCCGGAGAAAATTACATTTTAAAATTGTTCGAGCCCAAGTGTTGCATTATGCCCATGAAAAGTATGATATTTTCACAAATGCAACTTTTTGCAAAATTTCTTTTTGATTCCTATGCAGGCCACTATTCTAAGCATACATACCAAATTTCAGGCAAATCGGTAGCATAGGGCCGGAGAAAATTACATTTTAAAATTGTTCGAGCCCAAGTGTTGCATTTTGACCATGAAAAGTATGATATTTTCCCAAATGCAACTTTTTGCAAAATTTCTTTTTGATTCCTATGCAGGCCACTATTCTAAGCGTACATACCAAATTTCATACCCATCGGTGGCATAGGGCCGGAGAAAATTACATTTTAAAATTGTTCGAGCCCAAGTGTTGCATTATGCCCATGAAAAGTATGATATTTTCACAAATGCAACTTTTTGCAAAATTTCTTTTTGATTCCTATGCAGGCCACTATTCTAAGCGTACATACCAAATTTCATACCCATCGGTGGCATAGGGCCGGAGAAAATTACATTTAAAATTGTTCGAGCCCAAGTGTTGCATTATGCCCATGAAAAGTATGATATTTTCACAAATGCAACTTTTTGCAAAATTTCTTTTTGATTCCTATGCAGGCCACTATTCTAAGCGTACATACCAAATTTCATACCCATCCGGTGGCATAGGGCCGGAGAAAATTACATTTTAAAATTGTTCGAGCCCAAGTGTTGCATTATGCCCATGAAAAGTATGATATTTTCACAAATGCAACTTTTTGCAAAATTTCTTTTTGATTCCTATGCAGGCCACTATTCTAAGCATACATACCAAATTTCAGGCAAATCGGTAGCATAGGGCCGGAGAAAATTACATTTTAAAATTGTTCGAGCCCAAGTGTTGCATTTTGACCATGAAAAGTATGATATTTTCCCAAATGCAACTTTTTGCAAAATTTCTTTTTGATTCCTATGCAGGCCACTATTCTAAGCGTACATACCAAATTTCATACCCATCGGTGGCATAGGGCCGGAGAAAATTACATTTTAAAATTGTTCGAGCCCAAGTGTTGCATTATGCCCATGAAAAGTATGATATTTTCACAAATGCAACTTTTTGCAAAATTTCTTTTGATTCCTATGCAGGCCACTATTCTAAGCGTACATACCAAATTTCATACCCATCGGTGGCATAGGGCCGGAGAAAATTACATTTTAAATTGTTCGAGCCCAAGTGTTGCATTATGCCCATGAAAAGTATGATATTTTCACAAATGCAACTTTTTGCAAAATTTCTTTTTGATTCCTATGCAGGCCACTATTCTAAGCATACATACCAAATTTCAGGCAAATCGGTAGCATAGGGCCGGAGAAAATTACATTTTAAATTGTTCGAGCCCAAGTGTTGCATTTTGACCATGAAAAGTATGATATTTTCCCAAATGCAACTTTTTGCAAAATTTCTTTTTGATTCCTATGCAGGCCACTATTCTAAGCGTACATACCAAATTCATACCCATCGGTGGCATAGGGCCGGAGAAAATTACATTTTAAATTGTTCGAGCCCAAGTGTTGCATTATGCCCATGAAAAGTATGATATTTTCACAAATGCAACTTTTTGCAAAATTTCTTTTTGATTCCTATGCAGGCCACTATTCTAAGCGTACATACCAAATTTCATACCCATCGGTGGCATAGGGCCGGAGAAAATTACATTTTAAAATTGTTCGAGCCCAAGTGTTGCATTATGCCCATGAAAAGTATGATATTTTCACAAATGCAACTTTTTGCAAAATTTCTTTTTGATTCCTATGCAGGCCACTATTCTAAGCATACATACCAAATTTCAGGCAAATCGTAGCATAGGGCCGGAGAAAATTACATTTTAAAATTGTTCGAGCCCAAGTGTTGCATTTTGCCCATGAAAAGTATGATATTTTCCCAAATGCAACTTTTTGCAAATTTCTTTTTGATTCCTATGCAGGCCACTATTCTAAGCGTACATACCAAATTTCATACCCATCGGTGGCATAGGGCCGGAGAAAATTACATTTTAAAATTGTTCGAGCCCAAGTGTTGCATTATGCCCATGAAAAGTATGATATTTTCACAAATGCAACTTTTTGCAAAATTTCTTTTTGATTCCTATGCAGGCCACTATTCTAAGCATACATACCAAATTTCAGGCAAATCGGTAGCATAGGGCCGGAGAAAATTACATTTTAAAATTGTTCGAGCCCAAGTGTTGCATTTTGCCCATGAAAAGTATGATATTTTCCCAAATGCAACTTTTTGCAAAATTTCTTTTTGATTCCTATGCAGGCCACTATTCTAAGCGTACATACCAAATTTCATACCCATCGGTGGCATAGGGCCGGAGAAAATTACATTTTAAAATTGTTCGAGCCCAAGTGTTGCATTATGCCCATGAAAAGTATGATATTTTCACAAATGCAACTTTTTGCAAAATTTCTTTTTTGATTCCTATGCAGGCCACTATTCTAAGCATACATACCAAATTTCAGGCAAATCGGTAGCATAGGGCCGGAGAAAATTACATTTTAAAATTGTTCGAGCCCAAGTGTTGCATTTTGACCATGAAAAGTATGATATTTTCCCAAATGCAACTTTTTGCAAAATTTCTTTTTGATTCCTATGCAGGCCACTATTCTAAGCGTACATACCAAATTTCATACCCATCGGTGGCATAGGGCCGGAGAAAATTACATTTTAAAATTGTTCGAGCCCAAGTGTTGCATTATGCCCATGAAAAGTATGATATTTTCACAAATGCAACTTTTTGCAAAATTTCTTTTTGATTCCTATGCAGGCCACTATTCTAAGCGTACATACCAAATTTCATACCCATCGGTGGCATAGGGCCGGAGAAAATTACATTTTAAAATTGTTCGAGCCCAAGTGTTGCATTATGCCCATGAAAAGTATGATATTTTCACAAATGCAACTTTTTGCAAAATTTCTTTTTGATTCCTATGCAGGCCACTATTCTAAGCATACATACCAAATTTCAGGCAAATCGGTAGCATAGGGCCGGAGAAAATTACATTTTAAAATTGTTCGAGCCCAAGTGTTGCATTTTGACCATGAAAAGTATGATATTTTCCCAAATGCAACTTTTTGCAAAATTTCTTTTTGATTCCTATGCAGGCCACTATTCTAAGCGTACATACCAAATTTCATACCCATCGGTGGCATAGGGCCGGAGAAAATTACATTTTAAAATTGTTCGAGCCCAAGTGTTGCATTATGCCCCCATGAAAAGTATGATATTTTCCCAAATGCAACTTTTTGCAAAATTTCTTTTTGATTCCTATGCAGGCCACTATTCTAAGCGTACATACCAAATTTCATACCCATCGGTGGCATAGGGCCGGAGAAAATTACATTTTAAAATTGTTCGAGCCCAAGTGTTGCATTATGCCCATGAAAAGTATGATATTTTCACAAATGCAACTTTTTGCAAAATTTCTTTTTGATTCCTATGCAGGCCACTATTCTAAGCGTACATACCAAATTTCATACCCATCGGTGGCATAGGGCCGGAGAAAATTACATTTTAAAATTGTTCGAGCCCAAGTGTTGCATTATGCCCATGAAAAGTATGATATTTTCACAAATGCAACTTTTTGCAAAATTTCTTTTTGATTCCTATGCAGGCCACTATTCTAAGCATACATACCAAATTTCAGGCAAATCGGTAGCATAGGGCCGGAGAAAATTACATTTTAAAATTGTTCGAGCCCAAGTGTTGCATTTTGCCCATGAAAAGTATGATATTTTCCCAAATGCAACTTTTTGCAAAATTTCTTTTGATTCCTATGCAGGCCACTATTCTAAGCGTACATACCAAATTTCATACCCATCGGTGGCATAGGGCCGGAGAAAATTACATTTTAAAATTGTTCGAGCCAAGTGTTGCATTATGCCCATGAAAAGTATGATATTTTCACAAATGCAACTTTTTGCAAAATTTCTTTTTGATTCCTATGCAGGCCACTATTCTAAGCATACATACCAAATTTCAGGCAAATCGGTAGCATAGGGCCGGAGAAAATTACATTTTAAAATTGTTCGAGCCCAAGTGTTGCATTTTGACCATGAAAAGTATGATATTTTCCCAAATGCAACTTTTTGCAAAATTTCTTTTTGATTCCTATGCAGGCCACTATTCTAAGCGTACATACCAAATTTCATACCCATCGGTGGCATAGGGCCGGAGAAAATTACATTTTAAAATTGTTCGAGCCCAAGTGTTGCATTATGCCCATGAAAAGTATGATATTTTCACAAATGCAACTTTTTGCAAAATTTCTTTTTGATTCCTATGCAGGCCACTATTCTAAGCATACATACCAAATTTCAGGCAAATCGGTAGCATAGGGCCGGAGAAAATTACATTTTAAAATTGTTCGAGCCCAAGTGTTGCATTTTGCCCATGAAAAGTATGATATTTTCCCAAATGCAACTTTTTGCAAAATTTCTTTTTGATTCCTATGCAGGCCACTATTCTAAGCGTACATACCAAATTTCATACCCATCGGTGGCATAGGGCCGGAGAAAATTACATTTTAAAATTGTTCGAGCCCAAGTGTTGCATTATGCCCATGAAAAGTATGATATTTTCACAAATGCAACTTTTTGCAAAATTTCTTTTTTGATTCCTATGCAGGCCACTATTCTAAGCATACATACCAAATTTCAGGCAAATCGGTAGCATAGGGCCGGAGAAAATTACATTTTAAAATTGTTCGAGCCCAAGTGTTGCATTTTGACCATGAAAAGTATGATATTTTCCCAAATGCAACTTTTTGCAAAATTTCTTTTTGATTCCTATGCAGGCCACTATTCTAAGCGTACATACCAAATTTCATACCCATCGGTGGCATAGGGCCGGAGAAAATTACATTTTAAAATTGTTCGAGCCCAAGTGTTGCATTATGCCCATGAAAAGTATGATATTTTCACAAATGCAACTTTTTGCAAAATTTCTTTTTGATTCCTATGCAGGCCACTATTCTAAGCGTACATACCAAATTTCATACCCATCGGTGGCATAGGGCCGGAGAAAATTACATTTTAAAATTGTTCGAGCCCAAGTGTTGCATTATGCCCATGAAAAGTATGATATTTTCACAAATGCAACTTTTTGCAAAATTTCTTTTTGATTCCTATGCAGGCCACTATTCTAAGCGTACATACCAAATTTCATACCCATCGGTGGCATAGGGCCGGAGAAAATTACATTTTAAAATTGTTCGAGCCCAAGTGTTGCATTATGCCCATGAAAAGTATGATATTTTCACAAATGCAACTTTTTGCAAAATTTCTTTTTGATTCCTATGCAGGCCACTATTCTAAGCATACATACCAAATTTCAGGCAAATCGGTAGCATAGGGCCGGAGAAAATTACATTTTAAAATTGTTCGAGCCCAAGTGTTGCATTTTGCCCATGAAAAGTATGATATTTTCCCAAATGCAACTTTTTGCAAAATTTCTTTTTGATTCCTATGCAGGCCACTATTCTAAGCGTACATACCAAATTTCATACCCATCGGTGGCATAGGGCCGGAGAAAATTACATTTTAAAATTGTTCGAGCCCAAGTGTTGCATTATGCCCATGAAAAGTATGATATTTTCACAAATGCAACTTTTTGCAAAATTTCTTTTTTGATTCCTATGCAGGCCACTATTCTAAGCATACATACCAAATTTCAGGCAAATCGGTAGCATAGGGCCGGAGAAAATTACATTTTAAAATTGTTCGAGCCCAAGTGTTGCATTTTGACCATGAAAAGTATGATATTTTCCCAAATGCAACTTTTTGCAAAATTTCTTTTTGATTCCTATGCAGGCCACTATTCTAAGCGTACATACCAAATTTCATACCCATCGGTGGCATAGGGCCGGAGAAAATTACATTTTAAAATTGTTCGAGCCCAAGTGTTGCATTATGCCCATGAAAAGTATGATATTTTCACAAATGCAACTTTTTGCAAAATTTCTTTTTGATTCCTATGCAGGCCACTATTCTAAGCGTACATACCAAATTTCATACCCATCGGTGGCATAGGGCCGGAGAAAATTACATTTTAAAATTGTTCGAGCCCAAGTGTTGCATTATGCCCATGAAAAGTATGATATTTTCACAAATGCAACTTTTTGCAAAATTTCTTTTTGATTCCTATGCAGGCCACTATTCTAAGCGTACATACCAAATTTCATACCCATCGGTGGCATAGGGCCGGAGAAAATTACATTTTAAAATTGTTCGAGCCCAAGTGTTGCATTATGCCCATGAAAAGTATGATATTTTCACAAATGCAACTTTTTGCAAAATTTCTTTTTTGATTCCTATGCAGGCCACTATTCTAAGCATACATACCAAATTTCAGGCAAATCGGTAGCATAGGGCCGGAGAAAATTACATTTTAAAATTGTTCGAGCCCAAGTGTTGCATTTTGACCATGAAAAGTATGATATTTTCCCAAATGCAACTTTTTGCAAAATTTCTTTTTGATTCCTATGCAGGCCACTATTCTAAGCGTACATACCAAATTTCATACCCATCGGTGGCATAGGGCCGGAGAAAATTACATTTTAAAATTGTTCGAGCCCAAGTGTTGCATTATGCCCATGAAAAGTATGATATTTTCACAAATGCAACTTTTTGCAAAATTTCTTTTTGATTCCTATGCAGGCCACTATTCTAAGCGTACATACCAAATTTCATACCCATCGGTGGCATAGGGCCGGAGAAAATTACATTTTAAAATTGTTCGAGCCCAAGTGTTGCATTATGCCCATGAAAAGTATGATATTTTCACAAATGCAACTTTTTGCAAAATTTCTTTTTGATTCCTATGCAGGCCACTATTCTAAGCATACATACCAAATTTCAGGCAAATCGGTAGCATAGGGCCGGAGAAAATTACATTTTAAAATTGTTCGAGCCCAAGTGTTGCATTTTGACCATGAAAAGTATGATATTTTCCCAAATGCAACTTTTTGCAAAATTTCTTTTTGATTCCTATGCAGGCCACTATTCTAAGCGTACATACCAAATTTCATACCCATCGGTGGCATAGGGCCGGAGAAAATTACATTTTAAAATTGTTCGAGCCCAAGTGTTGCATTATGCCCATGAAAAGTATGATATTTTCACAAATGCAACTTTTTGCAAAATTTCTTTTTGATTCCTATGCAGGCCACTATTCTAAGCGTACATACCAAATTTCATACCCATCGGTGGCATAGGGCCGGAGAAAATTACATTTTAAAATTGTTCGAGCCCAAGTGTTGCATTATGCCCATGAAAAGTATGATATTTTCACAAATGCAACTTTTTGCAAAATTTCTTTTTGATTCCTATGCAGGCCACTATTCTAAGCGTACATACCAAATTTCATACCCATCGGTGGCATAGGGCCGGAGAAAATTACATTTTAAAATTGTTCGAGCCCAAGTGTTGCATTATGCCCATGAAAAGTATGATATTTTCACAAATGCAACTTTTTGCAAAATTTCTTTTTGATTCCTATGCAGGCCACTATTCTAAGCATACATACCAAATTTCAGGCAAATCGGTAGCATAGGGCCGGAGAAAATTACATTTTAAAATTGTTCGAGCCCAAGTGTTGCATTTTGCCCATGAAAAGTATGATATTTTCCCAAATGCAACTTTTTGCAAAATTTCTTTTTGATTCCTATGCAGGCCACTATTCTAAGCGTACATACCAAATTTCATACCCATCGGTGGCATAGGGCCGGAGAAAATTACATTTTAAAATTGTTCGAGCCCAAGTGTTGCATTTTGACCATGAAAAGTATGATATTTTCCCAAATGCAACTTTTTGCAAAATTTCTTTTTGATTCCTATGCAGGCCACTATTCTAAGCGTACATACCAAATTTCATACCCATCGGTGGCATAGGGCCGGAGAAAATTACATTTTAAAATTGTTCGAGCCCAAGTGTTGCATTATGCCCATGAAAAGTATGATATTTTCACAAATGCAACTTTTTGCAAAATTTCTTTTTGATTCCTATGCAGGCCACTATTCTAAGCGTACATACCAAATTTCATACCCATCGGTGGCATAGGGCCGGAGAAAATTACATTTTAAAATTGTTCGAGCCCAAGTGTTGCATTATGCCCATGAAAAGTATGATATTTTCACAAATGCAACTTTTTGCAAAATTTCTTTTTGATTCCTATGCAGGCCACTATTCTAAGCATACATACCAAATTTCAGGCAAATCGGTAGCATAGGGCCGGAGAAAATTACATTTTAAAATTGTTCGAGCCCAAGTGTTGCATTTTGACCATGAAAAGTATGATATTTTCCCAAATGCAACTTTTTGCAAAATTTCTTTTTGATTCCTATGCAGGCCACTATTCTAAGCGTACATACCAAATTTCATACCCATCGGTGGCATAGGGCCGGAGAAAATTACATTTTAAAATTGTTCGAGCCCAAGTGTTGCATTATGCCCATGAAAAGTATGATATTTTCACAAATGCAACTTTTTGCAAAATTTCTTTTTGATTCCTATGCAGGCCACTATTCTAAGCGTACATACCAAATTTCATACCCATCGGTGGCATAGGGCCGGAGAAAATTACATTTTAAAATTGTTCGAGCCCAAGTGTTGCATTATGCCCATGAAAAGTATGATATTTTCACAAATGCAACTTTTTGCAAAATTTCTTTTTGATTCCTATGCAGGCCACTATTCTAAGCGTACATACCAAATTTCATACCCATCGGTGGCATAGGGCCGGAGAAAATTACATTTTAAAATTGTTCGAGCCCAAGTGTTGCATTATGCCCATGAAAAGTATGATATTTTCACAAATGCAACTTTTTGCAAAATTTCTTTTTGATTCCTATGCAGGCCACTATTCTAAGCATACATACCAAATTTCAGGCAAATCGGTAGCATAGGGCCGGAGAAAATTACATTTTAAAATTGTTCGAGCCCAAGTGTTGCATTTTGCCCATGAAAAGTATGATATTTTCCCAAATGCAACTTTTTGCAAAATTTCTTTTTGATTCCTATGCAGGCCACTATTCTAAGCGTACATACCAAATTTCATACCCATCGGTGGCATAGGGCCGGAGAAAATTACATTTTAAAATTGTTCGAGCCCAAGTGTTGCATTATGCCCATGAAAAGTATGATATTTTCACAAATGCAACTTTTTGCAAAATTTCTTTTTTGATTCCTATGCAGGCCACTATTCTAAGCATACATACCAAATTTCAGGCAAATCGGTAGCATAGGGCCGGAGAAAATTACATTTTAAAATTGTTCGAGCCCAAGTGTTGCATTTTGACCATGAAAAGTATGATATTTTCCCAAATGCAACTTTTTGCAAAATTTCTTTTTGATTCCTATGCAGGCCACTATTCTAAGCGTACATACCAAATTTCATACCCATCGGTGGCATAGGGCCGGAGAAAATTACATTTTAAAATTGTTCGAGCCCAAGTGTTGCATTATGCCCATGAAAAGTATGATATTTTCACAAATGCAACTTTTTGCAAAATTTCTTTTTGATTCCTATGCAGGCCACTATTCTAAGCGTACATACCAAATTTCATACCCATCGGTGGCATAGGGCCGGAGAAAATTACATTTTAAAATTGTTCGAGCCCAAGTGTTGCATTATGCCCATGAAAAGTATGATATTTTCACAAATGCAACTTTTTGCAAAATTTCTTTTTGATTCCTATGCAGGCCACTATTCTAAGCGTACATACCAAATTTCATACCCATCGGTGGCATAGGGCCGGAGAAAATTACATTTTAAAATTGTTCGAGCCCAAGTGTTGCATTATGCCCATGAAAAGTATGATATTTTCACAAATGCAACTTTTTGCAAAATTTCTTTTTGATTCCTATGCAGGCCACTATTCTAAGCATACATACCAAATTTCAGGCAAATCGGTAGCATAGGGCCGGAGAAAATTACATTTTAAAATTGTTCGAGCCCAAGTGTTGCATTTTGCCCATGAAAAGTATGATATTTTCCCAAATGCAACTTTTTGCAAAATTTCTTTTTGATTCCTATGCAGGCCACTATTCTAAGCGTACATACCAAATTTCATACCCATCGGTGGCATAGGGCCGGAGAAAATTACATTTTAAAATTGTTCGAGCCCAAGTGTTGCATTATGCCCATGAAAAGTATGATATTTTCACAAATGCAACTTTTTGCAAAATTTCTTTTTTGATTCCTATGCAGGCCACTATTCTAAGCATACATACCAAATTTCAGGCAAATCGGTAGCATAGGGCCGGAGAAAATTACATTTTAAAATTGTTCGAGCCCAAGTGTTGCATTTTGACCATGAAAAGTATGATATTTTCCCAAATGCAACTTTTTGCAAAATTTCTTTTTGATTCCTATGCAGGCCACTATTCTAAGCGTACATACCAAATTTCATACCCATCGGTGGCATAGGGCCGGAGAAAATTACATTTTAAAATTGTTCGAGCCCAAGTGTTGCATTATGCCCATGAAAAGTATGATATTTTCACAAATGCAACTTTTTGCAAAATTTCTTTTTGATTCCTATGCAGGCCACTATTCTAAGCGTACATACCAAATTTCATACCCATCGGTGGCATAGGGCCGGAGAAAATTACATTTTAAAATTGTTCGAGCCCAAGTGTTGCATTATGCCCATGAAAAGTATGATATTTTCACAAATGCAACTTTTTGCAAAATTTCTTTTTGATTCCTATGCAGGCCACTATTCTAAGCGTACATACCAAATTTCATACCCATCGGTGGCATAGGGCCGGAGAAAATTACATTTTAAAATTGTTCGAGCCCAAGTGTTGCATTATGCCCATGAAAAGTATGATATTTTCACAAATGCAACTTTTTGCAAAATTTCTTTTTTGATTCCTATGCAGGCCACTATTCTAAGCATACATACCAAATTTCAGGCAAATCGGTAGCATAGGGCCGGAGAAAATTACATTTTAAAATTGTTCGAGCCCAAGTGTTGCATTTTGACCATGAAAAGTATGATATTTTCCCAAATGCAACTTTTTGCAAAATTTCTTTTTGATTCCTATGCAGGCCACTATTCTAAGCGTACATACCAAATTTCATACCCATCGGTGGCATAGGGCCGGAGAAAATTACATTTTAAAATTGTTCGAGCCCAAGTGTTGCATTATGCCCATGAAAAGTATGATATTTTCACAAATGCAACTTTTTGCAAAATTTCTTTTTGATTCCTATGCAGGCCACTATTCTAAGCGTACATACCAAATTTCATACCCATCGGTGGCATAGGGCCGGAGAAAATTACATTTTAAAATTGTTCGAGCCCAAGTGTTGCATTATGCCCATGAAAAGTATGATATTTTCACAAATGCAACTTTTTGCAAAATTTCTTTTTGATTCCTATGCAGGCCACTATTCTAAGCATACATACCAAATTTCAGGCAAATCGGTAGCATAGGGCCGGAGAAAATTACATTTTAAAATTGTTCGAGCCCAAGTGTTGCATTTTGCCCATGAAAAGTATGATATTTTCCCAAATGCAACTTTTTGCAAAATTTCTTTTTGATTCCTATGCAGGCCACTATTCTAAGCGTACATACCAAATTTCATACCCATCGGTGGCATAGGGCCGGAGAAAATTACATTTTAAAATTGTTCGAGCCCAAGTGTTGCATTATGCCCATGAAAAGTATGATATTTTCACAAATGCAACTTTTTGCAAAATTTCTTTTTGATTCCTATGCAGGCCACTATTCTAAGCATACATACCAAATTTCAGGCAAATCGGTAGCATAGGGCCGGAGAAAATTACATTTTAAAATTGTTCGAGCCCAAGTGTTGCATTTTGACCATGAAAAGTATGATATTTTCCCAAATGCAACTTTTTGCAAAATTTCTTTTTGATTCCTATGCAGGCCACTATTCTAAGCGTACATACCAAATTTCATACCCATCGGTGGCATAGGGCCGGAGAAAATTACATTTTAAAATTGTTCGAGCCCAAGTGTTGCATTATGCCCATGAAAAGTATGATATTTTCACAAATGCAACTTTTTGCAAAATTTCTTTTTGATTCCTATGCAGGCCACTATTCTAAGCGTACATACCAAATTTCATACCCATCGGTGGCATAGGGCCGGAGAAAATTACATTTTAAAATTGTTCGAGCCCAAGTGTTGCATTATGCCCATGAAAAGTATGATATTTTCCCAAATGCAACTTTTTTCAAAATTTCTTTTTGATTCCTATGCAGGCCACTATTCTAAGCATACATACCAAATTTCAGGCAAATCGGTAGCATAGGGCCGGAGAAAATTACATTTTATAATTGTTCGAGCCCAAGTGTTGCATTTTGCCCATGAAAAGTATGATATTTTCACAAATGCAAATTTTTGCAAAATTTCTTTTTGATTCCTATGCAGGCCACTATTCTAAGCGTACATACCAAATTTCATACCCATCGGTGGCATAGGGCCGGAGAAAATTACATTTTAAAATTGTTCGAGCCCAAGTGTTGCATTATGCCCATGAAAAGTATGATATTTTCACAAATGCAACTTTTTGCAAAATTTCTTTTTGATTCCTATGCAGGCCACTATTCTAAGCATACATACCAAATTTCAGGCAAATCGGTAGCATAGGGCCGGAGAAAATTACATTTTAAAATTGTTCGAGCCCAAGTGTTGCATTTTGCCCATGAAAAGTATGATATTTTCCCAAATGCAACTTTTTGCAAAATTTCTTTTTGATTCCTATGCAGGCCACTATTCTAAGCATACATACCAAATTTCAGGCAAATCGGTAGCATAGGGCCGGAGAAAATTACATTTTATAATTGTTCGAGCCCAAGTGTTGCATTTTGCCCATGAAAAGTATGATATTTTCACAAATGCAACTTTTTGCAAAATTTCTTTTTGATTCCTATGCAGGCCACTATTCTAAGCGTACATACCAAATTTCATACCCATCGGTGGCATAGGGCCGGAGAAAATTACATTTTAAAATTGTTCGAGCCCAAGTGTTGCATTATGCCCATGAAAAGTATGATATTTTCACAAATGCAACTTTTTGCAAAATTTCTTTTTTGATTCCTATGCAGGCCACTATTCTAAGCATACATACCAAATTTCAGGCAAATCGGTAGCATAGGGCCGGAGAAAATTACATTTTAAAATTGTTCGAGCCCAAGTGTTGCATTTTGACCATGAAAAGTATGATATTTTCCCAAATGCAACTTTTTGCAAAATTTCTTTTTGATTCCTATGCAGGCCACTATTCTAAGCGTACATACCAAATTTCATACCCATCGGTGGCATAGGGCCGGAGAAAATTACATTTTAAAATTGTTCGAGCCCAAGTGTTGCATTATGCCCATGAAAAGTATGATATTTTCACAAATGCAACTTTTTGCAAAATTTCTTTTTGATTCCTATGCAGGCCACTATTCTAAGCGTACATACCAAATTTCATACCCATCGGTGGCATAGGGCCGGAGAAAATTACATTTTAAAATTGTTCGAGCCCAAGTGTTGCATTATGCCCATGAAAAGTATGATATTTTCACAAATGCAACTTTTTGCAAAATTTCTTTTTGATTCCTATGCAGGCCACTATTCTAAGCGTACATACCAAATTTCATACCCATCGGTGGCATAGGGCCGGAGAAAATTACATTTTAAAATTGTTCGAGCCCAAGTGTTGCATTATGCCCATGAAAAGTATGATATTTTCACAAATGCAACTTTTTGCAAAATTTCTTTTTGATTCCTATGCAGGCCACTATTCTAAGCATACATACCAAATTTCAGGCAAATCGGTAGCATAGGGCCGGAGAAAATTACATTTTAAAATTGTTCGAGCCCAAGTGTTGCATTTTGCCCATGAAAAGTATGATATTTTCCCAAATGCAACTTTTTGCAAAATTTCTTTTTGATTCCTATGCAGGCCACTATTCTAAGCGTACATACCAAATTTCATACCCATCGGTGGCATAGGGCCGGAGAAAATTACATTTTAAAATTGTTCGAGCCCAAGTGTTGCATTATGCCCATGAAAAGTATGATATTTTCACAAATGCAACTTTTTGCAAAATTTCTTTTTTGATTCCTATGCAGGCCACTATTCTAAGCATACATACCAAATTTCAGGCAAATCGGTAGCATAGGGCCGGAGAAAATTACATTTTAAAATTGTTCGAGCCCAAGTGTTGCATTTTGACCATGAAAAGTATGATATTTTCCCAAATGCAACTTTTTGCAAAATTTCTTTTTGATTCCTATGCAGGCCACTATTCTAAGCGTACATACCAAATTTCATACCCATCGGTGGCATAGGGCCGGAGAAAATTACATTTTAAAATTGTTCGAGCCCAAGTGTTGCATTATGCCCATGAAAAGTATGATATTTTCACAAATGCAACTTTTTGCAAAATTTCTTTTTGATTCCTATGCAGGCCACTATTCTAAGCGTACATACCAAATTTCATACCCATCGGTGGCATAGGGCCGGAGAAAATTACATTTTAAAATTGTTCGAGCCCAAGTGTTGCATTATGCCCATGAAAAGTATGATATTTTCACAAATGCAACTTTTTGCAAAATTTCTTTTTGATTCCTATGCAGGCCACTATTCTAAGCGTACATACCAAATTTCATACCCATCGGTGGCATAGGGCCGGAGAAAATTACATTTTAAAATTGTTCGAGCCCAAGTGTTGCATTATGCCCATGAAAAGTATGATATTTTCCCAAATGCAACTTTTTTCAAAATTTCTTTTTGATTCCTATGCAGGCCACTATTCTAAGCATACATACCAAATTTCAGGCAAATCGGTAGCATAGGGCCGGAGAAAATTACATTTTATAATTGTTCGAGCCCAAGTGTTGCATTTTGCCCATGAAAAGTATGATATTTTCACAAATGCAAATTTTTGCAAAATTTCTTTTTGATTCCTATGCAGGCCACTATTCTAAGCGTACATACCAAATTTCATACCCATCGGTGGCATAGGGCCGGAGAAAATTACATTTTAAAATTGTTCGAGCCCAAGTGTTGCATTATGCCCATGAAAAGTATGATATTTTCACAAATGCAACTTTTTGCAAAATTTCTTTTTGATTCCTATGCAGGCCACTATTCTAAGCATACATACCAAATTTCAGGCAAATCGGTAGCATAGGGCCGGAGAAAATTACATTTTAAAATTGTTCGAGCCCAAGTGTTGCATTTTGCCCATGAAAAGTATGATATTTTCCCAAATGCAACTTTTTGCAAAATTTCTTTTTGATTCCTATGCAGGCCACTATTCTAAGCATACATACCAAATTTCAGGCAAATCGGTAGCATAGGGCCGGAGAAAATTACATTTTAAAATTGTTCGAGCCCAAGTGTTGCATTTTGCCCATGAAAAGTATGATATTTTCCCAAATGCAACTTTTTGCAAAATTTCTTTTTGATTCCTATGCAGGCCACTATTCTAAGCGTACATACCAAATTTCATACCCATCGGTGGCATAGGGCCGGAGAAAATTACATTTTAAAATTGTTCGAGCCCAAGTGTTGCATTATGCCCATGAAAAGTATGATATTTTCACAAATGCAACTTTTTGCAAAATTTCTTTTTGATTCCTATGCAGGCCACTATTCTAAGCATACATACCAAATTTCAGGCAAATCGGTAGCATAGGGCCGGAGAAAATTACATTTTAAAATTGTTCGAGCCCAAGTGTTGCATTTTGCCCATGAAAAGTATGATATTTTCCCAAATGCAACTTTTTGCAAAATTTCTTTTTGATTCCTATGCAGGCCACTATTCTAAGCATACATACCAAATTTCAGGCAAATCGGTAGCATAGGGCCGGAGAAAATTACATTTTAAAATTGTTCGAGCCCAAGTGTTGCATTTTGCCCATGAAAAGTATGATATTTTCCCAAATGCAACTTTTTGCAAAATTTCTTTTTGATTCCTATGCAGGCCACTATTCTAAGCGTACATACCAAATTTCATACCCATCGGTGGCATAGGGCCGGAGAAAATTACATTTTAAAATTGTTCGAGCCCAAGTGTTGCATTATGCCCATGAAAAGTATGATATTTTCACAAATGCAACTTTTTGCAAAATTTCTTTTTTGATTCCTATGCAGGCCACTATTCTAAGCATACATACCAAATTTCAGGCAAATCGGTAGCATAGGGCCGGAGAAAATTACATTTTAAAATTGTTCGAGCCCAAGTGTTGCATTTTGACCATGAAAAGTATGATATTTTCCCAAATGCAACTTTTTGCAAAATTTCTTTTTGATTCCTATGCAGGCCACTATTCTAAGCGTACATACCAAATTTCATACCCATCGGTGGCATAGGGCCGGAGAAAATTACATTTTAAAATTGTTCGAGCCCAAGTGTTGCATTATGCCCATGAAAAGTATGATATTTTCACAAATGCAACTTTTTGCAAAATTTCTTTTTGATTCCTATGCAGGCCACTATTCTAAGCGTACATACCAAATTTCATACCCATCGGTGGCATAGGGCCGGAGAAAATTACATTTTAAAATTGTTCGAGCCCAAGTGTTGCATTATGCCCATGAAAAGTATGATATTTTCACAAATGCAACTTTTTGCAAAATTTCTTTTTGATTCCTATGCAGGCCACTATTCTAAGCATACATACCAAATTTCAGGCAAATCGGTAGCATAGGGCCGGAGAAAATTACATTTTAAAATTGTTCGAGCCCAAGTGTTGCATTTTGCCCATGAAAAGTATGATATTTTCCCAAATGCAACTTTTTGCAAAATTTCTTTTTGATTCCTATGCAGGCCACTATTCTAAGCGTACATACCAAATTTCATACCCATCGGTGGCATAGGGCCGGAGAAAATTACATTTTAAAATTGTTCGAGCCCAAGTGTTGCATTATGCCCATGAAAAGTATGATATTTTCACAAATGCAACTTTTTGCAAAATTTCTTTTTTGATTCCTATGCAGGCCACTATTCTAAGCATACATACCAAATTTCAGGCAAATCGGTAGCATAGGGCCGGAGAAAATTACATTTTAAAATTGTTCGAGCCCAAGTGTTGCATTTTGACCATGAAAAGTATGATATTTTCCCAAATGCAACTTTTTGCAAAATTTCTTTTTGATTCCTATGCAGGCCACTATTCTAAGCGTACATACCAAATTTCATACCCATCGGTGGCATAGGGCCGGAGAAAATTACATTTTAAAATTGTTCGAGCCCAAGTGTTGCATTATGCCCATGAAAAGTATGATATTTTCACAAATGCAACTTTTTGCAAAATTTCTTTTTGATTCCTATGCAGGCCACTATTCTAAGCGTACATACCAAATTTCATACCCATCGGTGGCATAGGGCCGGAGAAAATTACATTTTAAAATTGTTCGAGCCCAAGTGTTGCATTATGCCCATGAAAAGTATGATATTTTCACAAATGCAACTTTTTGCAAAATTTCTTTTTGATTCCTATGCAGGCCACTATTCTAAGCGTACATACCAAATTTCATACCCATCGGTGGCATAGGGCCGGAGAAAATTACATTTTAAAATTGTTCGAGCCCAAGTGTTGCATTATGCCCATGAAAAGTATGATATTTTCCCAAATGCAACTTTTTTCAAAATTTCTTTTTGATTCCTATGCAGGCCACTATTCTAAGCATACATACCAAATTTCAGGCAAATCGGTAGCATAGGGCCGGAGAAAATTACATTTTATAATTGTTCGAGCCCAAGTGTTGCATTTTGCCCATGAAAAGTATGATATTTTCACAAATGCAAATTTTTGCAAAATTTCTTTTTGATTCCTATGCAGGCCACTATTCTAAGCGTACATACCAAATTTCATACCCATCGGTGGCATAGGGCCGGAGAAAATTACATTTTAAAATTGTTCGAGCCCAAGTGTTGCATTATGCCCATGAAAAGTATGATATTTTCACAAATGCAACTTTTTGCAAAATTTCTTTTTGATTCCTATGCAGGCCACTATTCTAAGCATACATACCAAATTTCAGGCAAATCGGTAGCATAGGGCCGGAGAAAATTACATTTTAAAATTGTTCGAGCCCAAGTGTTGCATTTTGCCCATGAAAAGTATGATATTTTCCCAAATGCAACTTTTTGCAAAATTTCTTTTTGATTCCTATGCAGGCCACTATTCTAAGCATACATACCAAATTTCAGGCAAATCGGTAGCATAGGGCCGGAGAAAATTACATTTTAAAATTGTTCGAGCCCAAGTGTTGCATTTTGCCCATGAAAAGTATGATATTTTCCCAAATGCAACTTTTTGCAAAATTTCTTTTTGATTCCTATGCAGGCCACTATTCTAAGCGTACATACCAAATTTCATACCCATCGGTGGCATAGGGCCGGAGAAAATTACATTTTAAAATTGTTCGAGCCCAAGTGTTGCATTATGCCCATGAAAAGTATGATATTTTCACAAATGCAACTTTTTGCAAAATTTCTTTTTGATTCCTATGCAGGCCACTATTCTAAGCATACATACCAAATTTCAGGCAAATCGGTAGCATAGGGCCGGAGAAAATTACATTTTAAAATTGTTCGAGCCCAAGTGTTGCATTTTGCCCATGAAAAGTATGATATTTTCCCAAATGCAACTTTTTGCAAAATTTCTTTTTGATTCCTATGCAGGCCACTATTCTAAGCATACATACCAAATTTCAGGCAAATCGGTAGCATAGGGCCGGAGAAAATTACATTTTATAATTGTTCGAGCCCAAGTGTTGCATTTTGCCCATGAAAAGTATGATATTTTCACAAATGCAAATTTTTGCAAAATTTCTTTTTGATTCCTATGCAGGCCACTATTCTAAGCGTACATACCAAATTTCATACCCATCGGTGGCATAGGGCCGGAGAAAATTACATTTTAAAATTGTTCGAGCCCAAGTGTTGCATTATGCCCATGAAAAGTATGATATTTTCACAAATGCAACTTTTTGCAAAATTTCTTTTTGATTCCTATGCAGGCCACTATTCTAAGCATACATACCAAATTTCAGGCAAATCGGTAGCATAGGGCCGGAGAAAATTACATTTTAAAATTGTTCGAGCCCAAGTGTTGCATTTTGCCCATGAAAAGTATGATATTTTCCCAAATGCAACTTTTTGCAAAATTTCTTTTTGATTCCTATGCAGGCCACTATTCTAAGCATACATACCAAATTTCAGGCAAATCGGTAGCATAGGGCCGGAGAAAATTACATTTTAAAATTGTTCGAGCCCAAGTGTTGCATTTTGCCCATGAAAAGTATGATATTTTCCCAAATGCAACTTTTTGCAAAATTTCTTTTTGATTCCTATGCAGGCCACTATTCTAAGCGTACATACCAAATTTCATACCCATCGGTGGCATAGGGCCGGAGAAAATTACATTTTAAAATTGTTCGAGCCCAAGTGTTGCATTATGCCCATGAAAAGTATGATATTTTCACAAATGCAACTTTTTGCAAAATTTCTTTTTGATTCCTATGCAGGCCACTATTCTAAGCATACATACCAAATTTCAGGCAAATCGGTAGCATAGGGCCGGAGAAAATTACATTTTAAAATTGTTCGAGCCCAAGTGTTGCATTTTGCCCATGAAAAGTATGATATTTTCCCAAATGCAACTTTTTGCAAAATTTCTTTTTGATTCCTATGCAGGCCACTATTCTAAGCGTACATACCAAATTTCATACCCATCGGTGGCATAGGGCCGGAGAAAATTACATTTTAAAATTGTTCGAGCCCAAGTGTTGCATTATGCCCATGAAAAGTATGATATTTTCACAAATGCAACTTTTTGCAAAATTTCTTTTTGATTCCTATGCAGGCCACTATTCTAAGCGTACATACCAAATTTCATACCCATCGGTGGCATAGGGCCGGAGAAAATGACATTTTAAAATTGTTCGAGCCCAAGTGTTGCATTATGCCCATGAAAAGTATGATATTTTCCCAAATGCAACTTTTTGCAAAATTTCTTTTTGATTCCTATGCAGGCCACTATTCTAAGCGTACATACCAAATTTCAGGCAAATCGGTAGCATAGGGCCGGAGAAAATTACATTTTATAATTGTTCGAGCCCAAGTGTTGCATTTTGCCCATGAAAAGTATGATATTTTCCCAAATGCAACTTTTTGCAAAATTTCTTTTTGATTCCTATGCAGGCCACTATTCTAAGCGTACATACCAAATTTCATACCCATCGGTGGCATAGGGCCGGAGAAAATTACATTTTAAAATTGTTCGAGCCCAAGTGTTGCATTATGCCCATGAAAAGTATGATATTTTCACAAATGCAACTTTTTGCAAAATTTCTTTTTGATTCCTATGCAGGCCACTATTCTAAGCATACATACCAAATTTCAGGCAAATCGGTAGCATAGGGCCGGAGAAAATTACATTTTAAAATTGTTCGAGCCCAAGTGTTGCATTTTGCCCATGAAAAGTATGATATTTTCCCAAATGCAACTTTTTGCAAAATTTCTTTTTGATTCCTATGCAGGCCACTATTCTAAGCATACATACCAAATTTCAGGCAAATCGGTAGCATAGGGCCGGAGAAAATTACATTTTAAAATTGTTCGAGCCCAAGTGTTGCATTTTGCCCATAAAAAGTATGATATTTTCCCAAATGCAACTTTTTGCAAAATTTCTTTTTGATTCCTATGCAGGCCACTATTCTAAGCGTACATACCAAATTTCATACCCATCGGTGGCATAGGGCCGGAGAAAATTACATTTTAAAATTGTTCGAGCCCAAGTGTTGCATTATGCCCATGAAAAGTATGATATTTTCACAAATGCAACTTTTTGCAAAATTTCTTTTTTGATTCCTATGCAGGCCACTATTCTAAGCATACATACCAAATTTCAGGCAAATCGGTAGCATAGGGCCGGAGAAAATTACATTTTAAAATTGTTCGAGCCCAAGTGTTGCATTTTGACCATGAAAAGTATGATATTTTCCCAAATGCAACTTTTTGCAAAATTTCTTTTTGATTCCTATGCAGGCCACTATTCTAAGCGTACATACCAAATTTCATACCCATCGGTGGCATAGGGCCGGAGAAAATTACATTTTAAAATTGTTCGAGCCCAAGTGTTGCATTATGCCCATGAAAAGTATGATATTTTCACAAATGCAACTTTTTGCAAAATTTCTTTTTGATTCCTATGCAGGCCACTATTCTAAGCGTACATACCAAATTTCATACCCATCGGTGGCATAGGGCCGGAGAAAATTACATTTTAAAATTGTTCGAGCCCAAGTGTTGCATTATGCCCATGAAAAGTATGATATTTTCACAAATGCAACTTTTTGCAAAATTTCTTTTTGATTCCTATGCAGGCCACTATTCTAAGCGTACATACCAAATTTCATACCCATCGGTGGCATAGGGCCGGAGAAAATGACATTTTAAAATTGTTCGAGCCCAAGTGTTGCATTATGCCCATGAAAAGTATGATATTTTCCCAAATGCAACTTTTTGCAAAATTTCTTTTTGATTCCTATGCAGGCCACTATTCTAAGCGTACATACCAAATTTAATACCCATCGGTGGCATAGGGCCGGAGAAAATTACATTTTAAAATTGTTCGAGCCCAAGTGTTGCATTATGCCCATGAAAAGTATGATATTTTCCCAAATGCAACTTTTTGCAAAATTTCTTTTTGATTCCTATGCAGGCCACTATTCTAAGCATACATACCAAATTTCAGGCAAATCGGTAGCATAGGGCCGGAGAAAATTACATTTTATAATTGTTCGAGCCCAAGTGTTGCATTTTGCCCATGAAAAGTATGATATTTTCACAAATGCAAATTTTTGCAAAATTTCTTTTTGATTCCTATGCAGGCCACTATTCTAAGCGTACATACCAAATTTCATACCCATCGGTGGCATAGGGCCGGAGAAAATTACATTTTAAAATTGTTCGAGCCCAAGTGTTGCATTATGCCCATGAAAAGTATGATATTTTCACAAATGCAACTTTTTGCAAAATTTCTTTTTGATTCCTATGCAGGCCACTATTCTAAGCATACATACCAAATTTCAGGCAAATCGGTAGCATAGGGCCGGAGAAAATTACATTTTAAAATTGTTCGAGCCCAAGTGTTGCATTTTGCCCATGAAAAGTATGATATTTTCCCAAATGCAACTTTTTGCAAAATTTCTTTTTGATTCCTATGCAGGCCACTATTCTAAGCATACATACCAAATTTCAGGCAAATCGGTAGCATAGGGCCGGAGAAAATTACATTTTAAAATTGTTCGAGCCCAAGTGTTGCATTTTGCCCATGAAAAGAAAGATATTTTCCCAAATGCAACTTTTTGCAAAATTTCTTTTTGATTCCTATGCAGGCCACTATTCTAAGCGTACATACCAAATTTCATACCCATCGGTGGCATAGGGCCGGAGAAAATTACATTTTAAAATTGTTCGAGCCCAAGTGTTGCATTATGCCCATGAAAAGTATGATATTTTCACAAATGCAACTTTTTGCAAAATTTCTTTTTGATTCCTATGCAGGCCACTATTCTAAGCATACATACCAAATTTCAGGCAAATCGGTAGCATAGGGCCGGAGAAAATTACATTTTAAAATTGTTCGAGCCCAAGTGTTGCATTTTGCCCATGAAAAGTATGATATTTTCCCAAATGCAACTTTTTGCAAAATTTCTTTTTGATTCCTATGCAGGCCACTATTCTAAGCGTACATACCAAATTTCATACCCATCGGTGGCATAGGGCCGGAGAAAATTACATTTTAAAATTGTTCGAGCCCAAGTGTTGCATTATGCCCATGAAAAGTATGATATTTTCACAAATGCAACTTTTTGCAAAATTTCTTTTTGATTCCTATGCAGGCCACTATTCTAAGCGTACATACCAAATTTCATACCCATCGGTGGCATAGGGCCGGAGAAAATGACATTTTAAAATTGTTCGAGCCCAAGTGTTGCATTATGCCCATGAAAAGTATGATATTTTCCCAAATGCAACTTTTTGCAAAATTTCTTTTTGATTCCTATGCAGGCCACTATTCTAAGCGTACATACCAAATTTCATACCCATCGGTGGCATAGGGCCGGAGAAAATTACATTTTAAAATTGTTCGAGCCCAAGTGTTGCATTATGCCCATGAAAAGTATGATATTTTCACAAATGCAACTTTTTTTGTTGTTCGAGCCCAAGTGTTGCATTATGCCCATGAAAAGTATGATATTTTCACAAATGCAACTTTTTGCAAAATTTCTTTTTGATTCCTATGCAGGCCACTATTCTAAGCGTACATACCAAATTTCATACCCATCGGTGGCATAGGGCCGGAGAAAATTACATTTTAAAATTGTTCGAGCCCAAGTGTTGCATTATGCCCATGAAAAGTATGATATTTTCACAAATGCAACTTTTTGCAAAATTTCTTTTTGATTCCTATGCAGGCCACTATTCTAAGCGTACATACCAAATTTCATACCCATCGGTGGCATAGGGCCGGAGAAAATGACATTTTAAAATTGTTCGAGCCCAAGTGTTGCATTATGCCCATGAAAAGTATGATATTTTCCCAAATGCAACTTTTTGCAAAATTTCTTTTTGATTCCTATGCAGGCCACTATTCTAAGCGTACATACCAAATTTCAGGCAAATCGGTAGCATAGGGCCGGAGAAAATTACATTTTATAATTGTTCGAGCCCAAGTGTTGCATTTTGCCCATGAAAAGTATGATATTTTCCCAAATGCAACTTTTTGCAAAATTTCTTTTTGATTCCTATGCAGGCCACTATTCTAAGCGTACATACCAAATTTCATACCCATCGGTGGCATAGGGCCGGAGAAAATTACATTTTAAATTGTTCGAGCCCAAGTGTTGCATTATGCCATGAAAAGTATGATATTTTCACAAATGCAACTTTTTGCAAAATTTCTTTTTGATTCCTATGCAGGCCACTATTCTAAGCATACATACCAAATTTCAGGCAAATCGGTAGCATAGGGCCGGAGAAAATTACATTTTAAAATTGTTCGAGCCCAAGTGTTGCATTTGCCCATGAAAAGTATGATATTTTCCCAAATGCAACTTTTTGCAAAATTTCTTTTTGATTCCTATGCAGGCCACTATTCTAAGCATACATACCAAATTTCAGGCAAATCGGTAGCATAGGGCCGGAGAAAATTACATTTTAAAATTGTTCGAGCCCAAGTGTTGCATTTTGCCCATGAAAAGTATGATATTTTCCCAAATGCAACTTTTTGCAAAATTTCTTTTTGATTCCTATGCAGGCCACTATTCTAAGCGTACATACCAAATTTCATACCCATCGGTGGCATAGGGCCGGAGAAAATTACATTTTAAATTGTTCGAGCCCAAGTGTTGCATTATGCCCATGAAAAGTATGATATTTTCACAAATGCAACTTTTTGCAAAATTTCTTTTTGATTCCTATGCAGGCCACTATTCTAAGCATACATACCAAATTTCAGGCAAATCGGTAGCATAGGGCCGGAGAAAATTACATTTTAAAATTGTTCGAGCCCAAGTGTTGCATTTTGCCCATGAAAAGTATGATATTTTCCCAAATGCAACATTTTGCAAAATTTCTTTTTGATTCCTATGCAGGCCACTATTCTAAGCGTACATACCAAATTTCATACCCATCGGTGGCATAGGGCCGGAGAAAATTACATTTAAAATTGTTCGAGCCCAAGTGTTGCATTATGCCCATGAAAAAGTATGATATTTTCACAAATGCAACTTTTTGCAAATTTCTTTTTTTGATTCCTATGCAGGCCACTATTCTAAGCATACATACCAAATTTCAGGCAAATCGGTAGCATAGGGCCGGAGAAAATTACATTTTAAAATTGTTCGAGCCCAAGTGTTGCATTTTGCCCATGAAAAGTATGATATTTTCCCAAATGCAACTTTTTGCAAAATTTCTTTTTGATTCCTATGCAGGCCACTATTCTAAGCGTACATACCAAATTTCATACCCATCGGTGGCATAGGGCCGGAGAAAATGACATTTTAAAATTGTTCGAGCCCAAGTGTTGCATTATGCCCATGAAAAGTATGATATTTTCACAAATGCAACTTTTTGCAAAATTTCTTTTTGATTCCTATGCAGGCCACTATTCTAAGCGTACATACCAAATTTCATACCCATCGGTGGCATAGGGCCGGAGAAAATGACATTTTAAAATTGTTCGAGCCCAAGTGTTGCATTATGCCCATGAAAAGTATGATATTTTCCAAATGCAACTTTTTGCAAAATTTCTTTTTGATTCCTATGCAGGCCACTATTCTAAGCGTACATACCAAATTTCATACCCATCGGTGGCATAGGGCCGGAGAAAATTACATTTTAAAATTGTTCGAGCCCAAGTGTTGCATTATGCCCATGAAAAGTCTGATATTTTCCCAAATGCAACTTTTTGCAAAATTTCTTTTTGATTCCTATGCAGGCCACTATTCTAAGCATACATACCAAATTTCAGGCAAATCGGTAGCATAGGGCCGGAGAAAATTACATTTTATAATTGTTCGAGCCCAAGTGTTGCATTTTGCCCATGAAAAGTATGATATTTTCACAAATGCAAATTTTTGCAAAATTTCTTTTTGATTCCTATGCAGGCCACTATTCTAAGCGTACATACCAAATTTCATACCATCGGTGGCATAGGGCCGGAGAAAATTACATTTTAAATTGTTCGAGCCCAAGTGTTGCATTATGCCCATGAAAAGTATGATATTTTCACAAATGCAACTTTTTTGCAAAATTTCTTTTTGATTCCTATGCAGGCCACTATTCTAAGCATACATACCAAATTTCAGGCAAATCGGTAGCATAGGCCGGAGAAAATTACATTTTAAATTGTTCGAGCCCAAGTGTTGCATTTTGCCATGAAAAGTATGATATTTTCCCAAATGCAACTTTTTGCAAAATTTCTTTTTGATTCTATGCAGGCCACTATTCTAAGCGTACATACCAAATTTCATACCATCGGTGGCATAGGGCCGGAGAAAATGACATTTTAAAATTGTTCGAGCCCAAGTGTTGCATTATGCCCATGAAAAGTATGATATTTTCCAAATGCAACTTTTTGCAAAATTTCTTTTTGATTCCTATGCAGGCCACTATTCTAAGCGTACATACCAAATTTCATACCCATCGGTGGCATAGGGCCGGAGAAAATTACATTTTAAAATTGTTCGAGCCCAAGTGTTGCATTATGCCCATGAAAAGTCTGATATTTTCCCAAATGCAACTTTTTGCAAAATTTCTTTTGATTCCTATGCAGGCCACTATTCTAAGCATACATACCAAATTTCAGGCAAATCGGTAGCATAGGGCCGGAGAAAATTACATTTTATAATTGTTCGAGCCCAAGTGTTGCATTTTGCCCATGAAAAGTATGATATTTTCACAATGCAAATTTTTGCAAAATTTCTTTTTGATTCCTATGCAGGCCACTATTCTAAGCGTACATACCAAATTTCATACCCATCGGTGGCATAGGGCCGGAGAAAATTACATTTTAAAATTGTTCGAGCCCAAGTGTTGCATTATGCCCATGAAAAGTATGATATTTTCACAAATGCAACTTTTTGCAAAATTTCTTTTTGATTCCTATGAGGCCACTATTCTAAGCATACATACCAAATTTCAGGCAAATCGGTAGCATAGGGCCGGAGAAAATTACATTTTAAAATTGTTCGAGCCCAAGTGTTGCATTTTGCCCATGAAAAGTATGATATTTTCCCAAATGCAACTTTTGCAAATTTCTTTTTGATTCCTATGCAGGCCACTATTCTAAGCGTACATACCAAATTTCATACCCATCTGTGGCATAGGGCCGGAGAAATTACATTTTAAAATTGTTCGAGCCCAAGTGTTGCATTATGCCCATGAAAAGTATGATATTTTCACAAATGCAACTTTTGCAAAATTTCTTTTTGATTCCTATGCAGGCCACTATTCTAAGCGTACATACCAAAATTTCATACCCATCGGTGGCATAGGGCCGGAGAAAATTACATTTTAAAATTGTTCGAGCCCAAGTGTTGCATTATGCCCATGAAAAGTATGATATTTTCACAAATGCAACTTTTTGCAAAATTTCTTTTGATTCCTATGCAGGCCACTATTCTAAGCATACATACCAAATTTCAGGCAAATCGGTAGCATAGGGGCCGGAGAAAATTACATTTTAAAATTGTTCGAGCCCAAGTGTTGCATTTTGCCCATGAAAAGTATGATATTTTCCCAAATGCAACTTTTGCAAAATTTCTTTTTGATTCCTATGCAGGCCACTATTCTAAGCATACATACCAAATTTCAGGCAAATCGGTAGCATAGGGCCGGAGAAAATTACATTTTATAATTGTTCGAGCCCAAGTGTTGCATTATGCCCATGAAAAGTATGATATTTTCACAAATGCAACTTTTTGCAAAATTTCTTTTTGATTTCCTATGCAGGCCACTATTCTAAGCGTACATACCAAATTCATACCCATCGGTGGCATAGGGCCGGAGAAAATTACATTTTAAAATTGTTCGAGCCCAAGTGTTGCATTATGCCCATGAAAAGTATGATATTTTCACAAATGCAACTTTTTGCAAAATTTCTTTTTTGATTCCTATGCAGGCCACTATTCTAAGCATACATACCAAATTTCAGGCAAATCGGTAGCATAGGGCCGGAGAAAATTACATTTTAAAATTGTTCGAGCCAAGTGTTGCATTATGCCCCATGAAAAGTATGATATTTTCCAAATGCAACTTTTTGCAAAATTTCTTTTGATTCCTATGCAGGCCACTATTCTAAGCATACATACCAAATTTCAGGCAAATCGGTAGCATAGGGCCGGAGAAATTACATTTTAAAATTGTTCGAGCCCAAGTGTTGCATTTTGCCCATGAAAAGTATGATATTTTCCCAAATGCAACATTTTGCAAAATTTCTTTTTGATTCCTATGCAGGCCACTATTCTAAGCGTACATACCAAATTTCATACCCATCGGTAGCATAGGGCCGGAGAAAATTACATTTTAAAATTGTTCGAGCCCAAGTGTTGCATTTTGCCCATGAAAAGTATGATATTTTCCCAAATGCAACTTTTTGCAAAATTTCTTTTTGATTCCTATGCAGGCCACTATTCTAAGCGTACATACCAAATTTCATACCCATCGGTGGCATAGGGCCGGAGAAAATTACATTTTAAAATTGTTCGAGCCCAAGTGTTGCATTTTGCCCATGAAAAGTATGATATTTTCCCAAATGCAACTTTTTGCAAAATTTCTTTTTGATTCCTATGCAGGCCACTATTCTAAGCATACATACCAAATTTCAGGCAAATCGGTAGCATAGGGCCGGAGAAAATTACATTTTATAATTGTTCGAGCCCAAGTGTTGCATTTTGCCAATGAAAAGTATGATATTTTCACAAACGCAACTTTTTGCAAAATTTCTTTTTGATTTCTATGCAGGCCACTATTCTAAGCGTACATACCAAATTTCATACCCATCGGTGGCATAGGGCCGGAGAAAATTACATTTTAAAATTGTTCGAGCCCAAGTGTTGCATTTTGCCCATGAAAAGTATGATATTTTCACAATGCAACTTTTTGATTCCTATGCAGGCCACTATTCTAAGCGTACATACCAAATTTCATACCCATCGGTGGCATAGGGCCGGAGAAAATTACATTTTAAAATTGTTCGAGCCCAAGTGTTGCATTATGCCCATGAAAAGTATGATATTTTCACAAATGCAACTTTTTGCAAAATTTCTTTTTGATTCCAATGCAGGCCACTATTCTAAGCGTACATACCAAATTTCATACCCATCGGTGGCATAGGGCCGGAGAAAATGACATTTTAAAATTGTTCGAGCCCAAGTGTTGCATTATGCCCATGAAAAGTATGATATTTTCCCAAATGCAACTTTTTGCAAAATTTCTTTTTGATTCCTATGCAGGCCACTATTCTAAGCGTACATACCAAATTTCATACCCATCGGTGGCATAGGGCCGGAGAAAATTACATTTTAAAATTGTTCGAGCCCAAGTGTTGCATTATGCCCATGAAAAGTATGATATTTTCACAAATGCAACTTTTTGCAAAATTTCTTTTTGATTCCTATGCAGGCCACTATTCTAAGCATACATACCAAATTTCAGGCAAATCGGTAGCATAGGGCCGGAGAAAATTACATTTTAAAATTGTTCGAGCCCAAGTGTTGCATTTTGCCCATGAAAAGTATGATATTTTCCCAAATGCAACTTTTTGCAAAATTTCTTTTTGATTCCTATGCAGGCCACTATTCTAAGCGTACTTACCAAATTTCATACCCATCGGTGGCATAGGGCCGGAGAAAATTACATTTTAAAATTGTTCGAGCCCAAGTGTTGCATTTTGCCCATGAAAAGTATGATATTTTCCCAAATGCAACTTTTTGCAAAATTTCTTTTTGATTCCTATGCAGGCCACTATTCTAAGCATACATACCAAATTTCAGGCAAATCGGTAGCATAGGGCCGGAGAAAATTACATTTTATAATTGTTCGAGCCCAAGTGTTGCATTTTGCCAATGAAAAGTATGATATTTTCACAAATGCAACTTTTTGCAAAATTTCTTTTTGATTCCTATGCAGGCCACTATTCTAAGCGTACATACCAAATTTCATACCCATCGGTGGCATAGGGCCGGAGAAAATTACATTTTAAAATTGTTCGAGCCCAAGTGTTGCATTTTGCCCATGAAAAGTATGATATTTTCACAAATGCAACTTTTTGCAAAATTTCTTTTTGATTCCTATGCAGGCCACTATTCTAAGCGTACATACCAAATTTCATACCCATCGGTGGCATAGGGCCGGAGAAAATTACATTTTAAAATTGTTCGAGGCCCAAGTGTTGCATTATGCCCATGAAAAGTATGATATTTTCACAAATGCAACTTTTTGCAAAATTTCTTTTTGATTCCAATGCAGGCCACTATTCTAAGCGTACATACCAAATTTCATACCCATCGGTGGCATAGGGCCGGAGAAAATGACATTTTAAAATTGTTCGAGCCCAAGTGTTGCATTATGCCCATGAAAAGTATGATATTTTCCCAAATGCAACTTTTGCAAAATTTCTTTTTGATTCCTATGCAGGCCACTATCTAAGCGTACATACCAAATTTCATACCCATCGGTGGCATAGGGCCGGAGAAAATTACATTTTAAAATTGTTCGAGCCCAAGTGTTGCATTATGCCCATGAAAAGTATGATATTTTCACAAATGCAACTTTTTGCAAAATTTCTTTTTGATTCCTATGCAGGCCACTATTCTAAGCATACATACCAAATTTCAGGCAAATCGGTAGCATAGGGCCGGAGAAAATTACATTTTAAAATTGTTCGAGCCCAAGTGTTGCATTTTGCCCATGAAAAGTATGATATTTTCCCAAATGCAACTTTTTGCAAAATTTTTTTGATTCCTATGCAGGCCACTATTCTAAGCGTACATACCAAATTTCATACCCATCGGTGGCATAGGGCCGGAGAAAATTACATTTTAAAATTGTTCGAGCCCAAGTGTTGCATTATGCCCATGAAAAGTATGATATTTTCCCAAATGCAACTTTTTGCAAAATTTCTTTTTGATTCCTATGCAGGCCACTATTCTAAGCATACATACCAAATTTCAGGCAAATCGGTAGCATAGGGCCGGAGAAAATTACATTTTAAAATTGTTCGAGCCCAAGTGTTGCATTTTGCCCATGAAAAGTATGATATTTTCCCAAATGCAACTTTTTGCAAAATTTCTTTTTTGATTCCTATGCAGGCCACTATTCTAAGCGTACATACCAAATTTCATACCCATCGGTAGCATAGGGCCGGAGAAAATTACATTTTAAAATTGTTCGAGCCCAAGTGTTGCATTTTGCCCATGAAAAGTATGATATTTTCCCAAATGCAACTTTTTGCAAAATTTCTTTTTGATTCCTATGCAGGCCACTATTCTAAGCGTACATACCAAATTTCATACCCATCGGTGGCATAGTGCCGGAGAAAATTACATTTTAAAATTGTTCGAGCCCAAGTGTTGCATTTTGCCCATGAAAAGTATGATATTTTCCCAAATGCAACTTTTTGCAAAATTTCTTTTTGATTCCTATGCAGGCCACTATTCTAAGCATACATACCAAATTTCAGGCAAATCGGTAGCATAGGGCCGGAGAAAATTACATTTTAAAATTGTTCGAGCCCAAGTGTTGCATTTTGCCCATGAAAAGTATGATATTTTCACAAATGCAACTTTTTGCAAAATTTCTTTTTGATTCCTATGCAGGCCACTATTCTAAGCGTACATACCAAATTTCATACCCATCGGTGGCATAGGGCCGGAGAAAATTACATTTTAAAATTGTTCGAGCCCAAGTGTTGCATTTTGCCCATGAAAAGTATGATATTTTCCCAAATGCAACTTTTTGCAAAATTTCTTTTTGATTCCAATGCAGGCCACTATTCTAAGCGTACATACCAAATTTCATACCCATCGGTGGCATAGGGCCGGAGAAAATGACATTTTAAAATTGTTCGAGCCCAAGTGTTGCATTATGCCCATGAAAAGTATGATATTTTCCCAAATGCAACTTTTTGCAAAATTTCTTTTTGATTCCTATGCAGGCCACTATTCTAAGCGTACATACCAAATTTCATACCCATCGGTGGCATAGGGCCGGAGAAAATTACATTTTAAAATTGTTCGAGCCCAAGTGTTGCATTATGCCCATGAAAAGTATGATATTTTCACAAATGCAACTTTTTGCAAAATTTCTTTTTGATTCCTATGCAGGCCACTATTCTAAGCATACATACCAAATTTCAGGCAAATCGGTAGCATAGGGCCGGAGAAAATTACATTTTAAAATTGTTCGAGCCCAAGTGTTGCATTTTGCCCATGAAAAGTATGATATTTTCCCAAATGCAACTTTTTGCAAAATTTTTTTGATTCCTATGCAGGCCACTATTCTAAGCGTACATACCAAATTTCATACCCATCGGTGGCATAGGGCCGGAGAAAATTACATTTTAAAATTGTTCGAGCCCAAGTGTTGCATTATGCCCATGAAAAGTATGATATTTTCCCAAATGCAACTTTTTGCAAAATTTCTTTTTGATTCCTATGCAGGCCACTATTCTAAGCATACATACCAAATTTCAGGCAAATCGGTAGCATAGGGCCGGAGAAAATTACATTTTAAAATTGTTCGAGCCCAAGTGTTGCATTTTGCCCATGAAAAGTATGATATTTTCCCAAATGCAACTTTTTGCAAAATTTCTTTTTGATTCCTATGCAGGCCACTATTCTAAGCGTACATACCAAATTTCATACCCATCGGTAGCATAGGGCCGGAGAAAATTACATTTTAAAATTGTTCGAGCCCAAGTGTTGCATTTTGCCCATGAAAAGTATGATATTTTCCCAAATGCAACTTTTTGCAAAATTTCTTTTTGATTCCTATGCAGGCCACTATTCTAAGCGTACATACCAAATTTCATACCCATCGGTGGCATAGTGCCGGAGAAAATTACATTTTAAAATTGTTCGAGCCCAAGTGTTGCATTTTGCCCATGAAAAGTATGATATTTTCCCAAATGCAACTTTTTGCAAAATTTCTTTTTGATTCCTATGCAGGCCACTATTCTAAGCATACATACCAAATTTCAGGCAAATCGGTAGCATAGGGCCGGAGAAAATTACATTTTAAAATTGTTCGAGCCCAAGTGTTGCATTTTGCCCATGAAAAGTATGATATTTTCACAAATGCAACTTTTTGCAAAATTTCTTTTTGATTCCTATGCAGGCCACTATTCTAAGCGTACATACCAAATTTCATACCCATCGGTGGCATAGGGCCGGAGAAAATTACATTTTAAAATTGTTCGAGCCCAAGTGTTGCATTTTGCCCATGAAAAGTATGATATTTTCCCAAATGCAACTTTTTGCAAAATTTCTTTTTGATTCCTATGCAGGCCACTATTCTAAGCATACATACCAAATTTCAGGCAAATCGGTAGCATAGGGCCGGAGAAAATTACATTTTAAAATTGTTCGAGCCCAAGTGTTGCATTTTGCCCATGAAAAGTATGATATTTTCACAAATGCAACTTTTTGCAAAATTTCTTTTTGATTCCTATGCAGGCCACTATTCTAAGCGTACATACCAAATTTCATACCCATCGGTGGCATAGGGCCGGAGAAAATTACATTTTAAAATTGTTCGAGCCCAAGTGTTGCATTTTGCCCATGAAAAGTATGATATTTTCCCAAATGCAACTTTTTGCAAAATTTCTTTTTGATTCCAATGCAGGCCACTATTCTAAGCGTACATACCAAATTTCATACCCATCGGTGGCATAGGGCCGGAGAAAATGACATTTTAAAATTGTTCGAGCCCAAGTGTTGCATTATGCCCATGAAAAGTATGATATTTTCCCAAATGCAACTTTTTGCAAAATTTCTTTTTGATTCCTATGCAGGCCACTATTCTAAGCGTACATACCAAATTTCATACCCATCGGTGGCATAGGGCCGGAGAAAATTACATTTTAAAATTGTTCGAGCCCAAGTGTTGCATTATGCCCATGAAAAGTATGATATTTTCACAAATGCAACTTTTTGCAAAATTTCTTTTTGATTCCTATGCAGGCCACTATTCTAAGCATACATACCAAATTTCAGGCAAATCGGTAGCATAGGGCCGGAGAAAATTACATTTTAAAATTGTTCGAGCCCAAGTGTTGCATTTTGCCCATGAAAAGTATGATATTTTCCCAAATGCAACTTTTTGCAAAATTTTTTTGATTCCTATGCAGGCCACTATTCTAAGCGTACATACCAAATTTCATACCCATCGGTGGCATAGGGCCGGAGAAAATTACATTTTAAAATTGTTCGAGCCCAAGTGTTGCATTATGCCCATGAAAAGTATGATATTTTCCCAAATGCAACTTTTTGCAAAATTTCTTTTTGATTCCTATGCAGGCCACTATTCTAAGCATACATACCAAATTTCAGGCAAATCGGTAGCATAGGGCCGGAGAAAATTACATTTTAAAATTGTTCGAGCCCAAGTGTTGCATTTTGCCCATGAAAAGTATGATATTTTCCCAAATGCAACTTTTTGCAAAATTTCTTTTTGATTCCTATGCAGGCCACTATTCTAAGCGTACATACCAAATTTCATACCCATCGGTAGCATAGGGCCGGAGAAAATTACATTTTAAAATTGTTCGAGCCCAAGTGTTGCATTTTGCCCATGAAAAGTATGATATTTTCCCAAATGCAACTTTTTGCAAAATTTCTTTTTGATTCCTATGCAGGCCACTATTCTAAGCGTACATACCAAATTTCATACCCATCGGTGGCATAGTGCCGGAGAAAATTACATTTTAAAATTGTTCGAGCCCAAGTGTTGCATTTTGCCCATGAAAAGTATGATATTTTCCCAAATGCAACTTTTTGCAAAATTTCTTTTTGATTCCTATGCAGGCCACTATTCTAAGCATACATACCAAATTTCAGGCAAATCGGTAGCATAGGGCCGGAGAAAATTACATTTTAAAATTGTTCGAGCCCAAGTGTTGCATTTTGCCCATGAAAAGTATGATATTTTCACAAATGCAACTTTTTGCAAAATTTCTTTTTGATTCCTATGCAGGCCACTATTCTAAGCGTACATACCAAATTTCATACCCATCGGTGGCATAGGGCCGGAGAAAATTACATTTTAAAATTGTTCGAGCCCAAGTGTTGCATTTTGCCCATGAAAAGTATGATATTTTCCCAAATGCAACTTTTTGCAAAATTTCTTTTTGATTCCAATGCAGGCCACTATTCTAAGCGTACATACCAAATTTCATACCCATCGGTGGCATAGGGCCGGAGAAAATGACATTTTAAAATTGTTCGAGCCCAAGTGTTGCATTATGCCCATGAAAAGTATGATATTTTCCCAAATGCAACTTTTTGCAAAATTTCTTTTTGATTCCTATGCAGGCCACTATTCTAAGCGTACATACCAAATTTCATACCCATCGGTGGCATAGGGCCGGAGAAAATTACATTTTAAAATTGTTCGAGCCCAAGTGTTGCATTATGCCCATGAAAAGTATGATATTTTCACAAATGCAACTTTTTGCAAAATTTCTTTTTGATTCCTATGCAGGCCACTATTCTAAGCATACATACCAAATTTCAGGCAAATCGGTAGCATAGGGCCGGAGAAAATTACATTTTATAATTGTTCGAGCCCAAGTGTTGCATTTTGCCCATGAAAAGTATGATATTTTCCCAAATGCAACTTTTTGCAAAATTTCTTTTTGATTCCTATGCAGGCCACTATTCTAAGCGTACATACCAAATTTCATACCCATCGGTGGCATAGGGCCGGAGAAAATTACATTTTAAAATTGTTCGAGCCCAAGTGTTGCATTTTGCCCATGAAAAGTATGATATTTTCCCAAATGCAACTTTTTGCAAAATTTCTTTTTGATTCCTATGCAGGCCACTATTCTAAGCATACATACCAAATTTCAGGCAAATCGGTAGCATAGGGCCGGAGAAAATTACATTTTATAATTGTTCGAGCCCAAGTGTTGCATTTTGCCAATGAAAAGTATGATATTTTCACAAATGCAACTTTTTGCAAAATTTCTTTTTGATTCCTATGCAGGCCACTATTCTAAGCGTACATACCAAATTTCATACCCATCGGTGGCATAGGGCCGGAGAAAATTACATTTTAAAATTGTTCGAGCCCAAGTGTTGCATTTTGCCCATGAAAAGTATGATATTTTCCCAAATGCAACTTTTTGCAAAATTTCTTTTTGATTCCTATGCAGGCCACTATTCTAAGCATACATACCAAATTTCAGGCAAATCGGTAGCATAGGGCCGGAGAAAATTACATTTTAAAATTGTTCGAGCCCAAGTGTTGCATTTTGCCCATGAAAAGTATGATATTTTCCCAAATGCAACTTTTTGCAAAATTTCTTTTTGATTCCTATGCAGGCCACTATTCTAAGCGTACATACCAAATTTCATACCCATCGGTGGCATAGGGCCGGAGAAAATTACATTTTAAAATTGTTCGAGCCCAAGTGTTGCATTATGCCCATGAAAAGTATGATATTTTCACAAATGCAACTTTTTGCAAAATTTCTTTTTGATTCCTATGCAGGCCACTATTCTAAGCATACATACCAAATTTCAGGCAAATCGGTAGCATAGGGCCGGAGAAAATTACATTTTAAAATTGTTCGAGCCCAAGTGTTGCATTTTGCCCATGAAAAGTATGATATTTTCCCAAATGCAACTTTTTGCAAAATTTCTTTTTGATTCCTATGCAGGCCACTATTCTAAGCATACATACCAAATTTCAGGCAAATCGGTAGCATAGGGCCGGAGAAAATTACATTTTAAAATTGTTCGAGCCCAAGTGTTGCATTTTGCCCATGAAAAGTATGATATTTTCCCAAATGCAACTTTTTGCAAAATTTCTTTTTGATTCCTATGCAGGCCACTATTCTAAGCGTACATACCAAATTTCATACCCATCGGTGGCATAGTGCCGGAGAAAATTACATTTTAAAATTGTTCGAGCCCAAGTGTTGCATTTTGCCCATGAAAAGTATGATATTTTCCCAAATGCAACTTTTTGCAAAATTTCTTTTTGATTCCTATGCAGGCCACTATTCTAAGCATACATACCAAATTTCAGGCAAATCGGTAGCATAGGGCCGGAGAAAATTACATTTTAAAATTGTTCGAGCCCAAGTGTTGCATTTTGCCCATGAAAAGTATGATATTTTCACAAATGCAACTTTTTGCAAAATTTCTTTTTGATTCCTATGCAGGCCACTATTCTAAGCGTACATACCAAATTTCATACCCATCGGTGGCATAGGGCCGGAGAAAATTACATTTTAAAATTGTTCGAGCCCAAGTGTTGCATTTTGCCCATGAAAAGTATGATATTTTCCCAAATGCAACTTTTTGCAAAATTTCTTTTTGATTCCAATGCAGGCCACTATTCTAAGCGTACATACCAAATTTCATACCCATCGGTGGCATAGGGCCGGAGAAAATGACATTTTAAAATTGTTCGAGCCCAAGTGTTGCATTATGCCCATGAAAAGTATGATATTTTCCCAAATGCAACTTTTTGCAAAATTTCTTTTTGATTCCTATGCAGGCCACTATTCTAAGCGTACATACCAAATTTCATACCCATCGGTGGCATAGGGCCGGAGAAAATTACATTTTAAAATTGTTCGAGCCCAAGTGTTGCATTATGCCCATGAAAAGTATGATATTTTCACAAATGCAACTTTTTGCAAAATTTCTTTTTGATTCCTATGCAGGCCACTATTCTAAGCATACATACCAAATTTCAGGCAAATCGGTAGCATAGGGCCGGAGAAAATTACATTTTATAATTGTTCGAGCCCAAGTGTTGCATTTTGCCCATGAAAAGTATGATATTTTCCCAAATGCAACTTTTTGCAAAATTTCTTTTTGATTCCTATGCAGGCCACTATTCTAAGCGTACATACCAAATTTCATACCCATCGGTGGCATAGGGCCGGAGAAAATTACATTTTAAAATTGTTCGAGCCCAAGTGTTGCATTTTGCCCATGAAAAGTATGATATTTTCCCAAATGCAACTTTTTGCAAAATTTCTTTTTGATTCCTATGCAGGCCACTATTCTAAGCATACATACCAAATTTCAGGCAAATCGGTAGCATAGGGCCGGAGAAAATTACATTTTATAATTGTTCGAGCCCAAGTGTTGCATTTTGCCAATGAAAAGTATGATATTTTCACAAATGCAACTTTTTGCAAAATTTCTTTTTGATTCCTATGCAGGCCACTATTCTAAGCGTACATACCAAATTTCATACCCATCGGTGGCATAGGGCCGGAGAAAATTACATTTTAAAATTGTTCGAGCCCAAGTGTTGCATTTTGCCCATGAAAAGTATGATATTTTCCCAAATGCAACTTTTTGCAAAATTTCTTTTTGATTCCTATGCAGGCCACTATTCTAAGCATACATACCAAATTTCAGGCAAATCGGTAGCATAGGGCCGGAGAAAATTACATTTTAAAATTGTTCGAGCCCAAGTGTTGCATTTTGCCCATGAAAAGTATGATATTTTCCCAAATGCAACTTTTTGCAAAATTTCTTTTTGATTCCTATGCAGGCCACTATTCTAAGCGTACATACCAAATTTCATACCCATCGGTGGCATAGGGCCGGAGAAAATTACATTTTAAAATTGTTCGAGCCCAAGTGTTGCATTATGCCCATGAAAAGTATGATATTTTCACAAATGCAACTTTTTGCAAAATTTCTTTTTGATTCCTATGCAGGCCACTATTCTAAGCATACATACCAAATTTCAGGCAAATCGGTAGCATAGGGCCGGAGAAAATTACATTTTAAAATTGTTCGAGCCCAAGTGTTGCATTTTGCCCATGAAAAGTATGATATTTTCCCAAATGCAACTTTTTGCAAAATTTCTTTTTGATTCCTATGCAGGCCACTATTCTAAGCATACATACCAAATTTCAGGCAAATCGGTAGCATAGGGCCGGAGAAAATTACATTTTAAAATTGTTCGAGCCCAAGTGTTGCATTTTGCCCATGAAAAGTATGATATTTTCCCAAATGCAACTTTTTGCAAAATTTCTTTTTGATTCCTATGCAGGCCACTATTCTAAGCGTACATACCAAATTTCATACCCATCGGTGGCATAGGGCCGGAGAAAATTACATTTTAAAATTGTTCGAGCCCAAGTGTTGCATTTTGCCCATGAAAAGTATGATATTTTCCCAAATGCAACTTTTTGCAAAATTTCTTTTTGATTCCTATGCAGGCCACTATTATAAGCATACATACCAAATTTCAGGCAAATCGGTAGCATAGGGCCGGAGAAAATTACATTTTAAAATTGTTCGAGCCCAAGTGTTGCATTTTGCCCATGAAAAGTATGATATTTTCCCAAATGCAACTTTTTGCAAAATTTCTTTTTGATTCCTATGCAGGCCACTATTCTAAGCGTACATACCAAATTTCATACCCATCGGTGGCATAGGGCCGGAGAAAATTACATTTTAAAATTGTTCGAGCCCAAGTGTTGCATTTTGCCCATGAAAAGTATGATATTTTCCCAAATGCAACTTTTTGCAAAATTTCTTTTTGATTCCTATGCAGGCCACTATTCTAAGCATACATACCAAATTTCAGGCAAATCGGTAGCATAGGGCCGGAGAAAATTACATTTTAAAATTGTTCGAGCCCAAGTGTTGCATTTTGCCCATGAAAAGTATGATATTTTCCCAAATGCAACTTTTTGCAAAATTTCTTTTTGATTCCTATGCAGGCCACTATTCTAAGCGTACATACCAAATTTCATACCCATCGGTGGCATAGGGCCGGAGAAAATTACATTTTAAAATTGTTCGAGCCCAAGTGTTGCATTATGCCCATGAAAAGTATGATATTTTCACAAATGCAACTTTTTGCAAAATTTCTTTTTGATTCCTATGCAGGCCACTATTCTAAGCATACATACCAAATTTCAGGCAAATCGGTAGCATAGGGCCGGAGAAAATTACATTTTAAAATTGTTCGAGCCCAAGTGTTGCATTTTGCCCATGAAAAGTATGATATTTTCCCAAATGCAACTTTTTGCAAAATTTCTTTTTGATTCCTATGCAGGCCACTATTCTAAGCATACATACCAAATTTCAGGCAAATCGGTAGCATAGGGCCGGAGAAAATTACATTTTAAAATTGTTCGAGCCCAAGTGTTGCATTTTGCCCATGAAAAGTATGATATTTTCACAAATGCAACTTTTTGCAAAATTTCTTTTTGATTCCTATGCAGGCCACTATTCTAAGCGTACATACCAAATTTCATACCCATCGGTGGCATAGGGCCGGAGAAAATTACATTTTAAAATTGTTCGAGCCCAAGTGTTGCATTATGCCCATGAAAAGTATGATATTTTCACAAATGCAACTTTTTGCAAAATTTCTTTTTGATTCCAATGCAGGCCACTATTCTAAGCGTACATACCAAATTTCATACCCATCGGTGGCATAGGGCCGGAGAAAATGACATTTTAAAATTGTTCGAGCCCAAGTGTTGCATTATGCCCATGAAAAGTATGATATTTTCCCAAATGCAACTTTTTGCAAAATTTCTTTTTGATTCCTATGCAGGCCACTATTCTAAGCATACATACCAAATTTCAGGCAAATCGGTAGCATAGGGCCGGAGAAAATTACATTTTAAAATTGTTCAAGCCCAAGTGTTGCATTTTGCCCATGAAAAGTATGATATTTTCCCAAATGCAACTTTTTGCAAAATTTCTTTTTGATTCCTATGCAGGCCACTATTCTAAGCATACATACCAAATTTCAGGCAAATCGGTAGCATAGGGCCGGAGAAAATTACATTTTAAAATTGTTCGAGCCCAAGTGTTGCATTTTGCCCATGAAAAGTATGATATTTTCCCAAATGCAACTTTTTGCAAAATTTCTTTTTGATTCCTATGCAGGCCACTATTCTAAGCATACATACCAAATTTCAGGCAAATCGGTAGCATAGGGCCGGAGAAAATTACATTTTAAAATTGTTCGAGCCCAAGTGTTGCATTTTGCCCATGAAAAGTATGATATTTTCCCAAATGCAACTTTTTGCAAAATTTCTTTTTGATTCCTATGCAGGCCACTATTCTAAGCGTACATACCAAATTTCATACCCATCGGTGGCATAGGGCCGGAGAAAATTACATTTTAAAATTGTTCGAGCCCAAGTGTTGCATTTTGCCCATGAAAAGTATGATATTTTCCCAAATGCAACTTTTTGCAAAATTTCTTTTTGATTCCTATGCAGGCCACTATTCTAAGCATACATACCAAATTTCAGGCAAATCGGTAGCATAGGGCCGGAGAAAATTACATTTTATAATTGTTCGAGCCCAAGTGTTGCATTTTGCCAATGAAAAGTATGATATTTTCACAAATGCAACTTTTTGCAAAATTTCTTTTTGATTCCTATGCAGGCCACTATTCTAAGCGTACATACCAAATTTCATACCCATCGGTGGCATAGGGCCGGAGAAAATTACATTTTAAAATTGTTCGAGCCCAAGTGTTGCATTTTGCCCATGAAAAGTATGATATTTTCCCAAATGCAACTTTTTGCAAAATTTCTTTTTGATTCCTATGCAGGCCACTATTCTAAGCATACATACCAAATTTCAGGCAAATCGGTAGCATAGGGCCGGAGAAAATTACATTTTAAAATTGTTCGAGCCCAAGTGTTGCATTTTGCCCATGAAAAGTATGATATTTTCCCAAATGCAACTTTTTGCAAAATTTCTTTTTGATTCCTATGCAGGCCACTATTCTAAGCATACATACCAAATTTCAGGCAAATCGGTAGCATAGGGCCGGAGAAAATTACATTTTATAATTGTTCGAGCCCAAGTGTTGCATTTTGCCAATGAAAAGTATGATATTTTCACAAATGCAACTTTTTGCAAAATTTCTTTTTGATTCCTATGCAGGCCACTATTCTAAGCGTACATACCAAATTTCATACCCATCGGTGGCATAGGGCCGGAGAAAATTACATTTTAAAATTGTTCGAGCCCAAGTGTTGCATTTTGCCCATGAAAAGTATGATATTTTCCCAAATGCAACTTTTTGCAAAATTTCTTTTTGATTCCTATGCAGGCCACTATTCTAAGCATACATACCAAATTTCAGGCAAATCGGTAGCATAGGGCCGGAGAAAATTACATTTTAAAATTGTTCGAGCCCAAGTGTTGCATTTTGCCCATGAAAAGTATGATATTTTCCCAAATGCAACTTTTTGCAAAATTTCTTTTTGATTCCTATGCAGGCCACTATTCTAAGCGTACATACCAAATTTCATACCCATCGGTGGCATAGGGCCGGAGAAAATTACATTTTAAAATTGTTCGAGCCCAAGTGTTGCATTATGCCCATGAAAAGTATGATATTTTCACAAATGCAACTTTTTGCAAAATTTCTTTTTGATTCCTATGCAGGCCACTATTCTAAGCATACATACCAAATTTCAGGCAAATCGGTAGCATAGGGCCGGAGAAAATTACATTTTAAAATTGTTCGAGCCCAAGTGTTGCATTTTGCCCATGAAAAGTATGATATTTTCCCAAATGCAACTTTTTGCAAAATTTCTTTTTGATTCCTATGCAGGCCACTATTCTAAGCATACATACCAAATTTCAGGCAAATCGGTAGCATAGGGCCGGAGAAAATTACATTTTAAAATTGTTCGAGCCCAAGTGTTGCATTTTGCCCATGAAAAGTATGATATTTTCACAAATGCAACTTTTTGCAAAATTTCTTTTTGATTCCTATGCAGGCCACTATTCTAAGCGTACATACCAAATTTCATACCCATCGGTGGCATAGGGCCGGAGAAAATTACATTTTAAAATTGTTCGAGCCCAAGTGTTGCATTATGCCCATGAAAAGTATGATATTTTCACAAATGCAACTTTTTGCAAAATTTCTTTTTGATTCCAATGCAGGCCACTATTCTAAGCGTACATACCAAATTTCATACCCATCGGTGGCATAGGGCCGGAGAAAATGACATTTTAAAATTGTTCGAGCCCAAGTGTTGCATTATGCCCATGAAAAGTATGATATTTTCCCAAATGCAACTTTTTGCAAAATTTCTTTTTGATTCCTATGCAGGCCACTATTCTAAGCATACATACCAAATTTCAGGCAAATCGGTAGCATAGGGCCGGAGAAAATTACATTTTAAAATTGTTCAAGCCCAAGTGTTGCATTTTGCCCATGAAAAGTATGATATTTTCCCAAATGCAACTTTTTGCAAAATTTCTTTTTGATTCCTATGCAGGCCACTATTCTAAGCATACATACCAAATTTCAGGCAAATCGGTAGCATAGGGCCGGAGAAAATTACATTTTAAAATTGTTCGAGCCCAAGTGTTGCATTTTGCCCATGAAAAGTATGATATTTTCACAAATGCAACTTTTTGCAAAATTTCTTTTTGATTCCTATGCAGGCCACTATTCTAAGCGTACATACCAAATTTCATACCCATCGGTGGCATAGGGCCGGAGAAAATTACATTTTAAAATTGTTCGAGCCCAAGTGTTGCATTATGCCCATGAAAAGTATGATATTTTCACAAATGCAACTTTTTGCAAAATTTCTTTTTGATTCCAATGCAGGCCACTATTCTAAGCGTACATACCAAATTTCATACCCATCGGTGGCATAGGGCCGGAGAAAATGACATTTTAAAATTGTTGGAGCCCAAGTGTTGCATTTTGCCCATGAAAAGTATGATATTTTCCCAAATGCAACTTTTTGCAAAATTTCTTTTTGATTCCTATGCAGGCCACTATTCTAAGCGTACATACCAAATTTCATACCCATCGGTGGCATAGGGCCGGAGAAAATTACATTTTAAAATTGTTCGAGCCCAAGTGTTGCATTATGCCCATGAAAAGTATGATATTTTCACAAATGCAACTTTTTGCAAAATTTCTTTTTGATTCCTATGCAGGCCACTATTCTAAGCGTACATACCAAATTTCATACCCATCGGTGGCATAGGGCCGGAGAAAATGACATTTTAAAATTGTTCGAGCCCAAGTGTTGCATTATGCCCATGAAAAGTATGATATTTTCCCAAATGCAACTTTTTGCAAAATTTCTTTTTGATTCCTATGCAGGCCACTATTCTAAGCATACATACCAAATTTCAGGCAAATCGGTAGCATAGGGCCGGAGAAAATTACATTTTAAAATTGTTCAAGCCCAAGTGTTGCATTTTGCCCATGAAAAGTATGATATTTTCCCAAATGCAACTTTTTGCAAAATTTCTTTTTGATTCCTATGCAGGCCACTATTCTAAGCATACATACCAAATTTCAGGCAAATCGGTAGCATAGGGCCGGAGAAAATTACATTTTAAAATTGTTCGAGCCCAAGTGTTGCATTTTGCCCATGAAAAGTATGATATTTTCACAAATGCAACTTTTTGCAAAATTTCTTTTTGATTCCTATGCAGGCCACTATTCTAAGCGTACATACCAAATTTCATACCCATCGGTGGCATAGGGCCGGAGAAAATTACATTTTAAAATTGTTCGAGCCCAAGTGTTGCATTATGCCCATGAAAAGTATGATATTTTCACAAATGCAACTTTTTGCAAAATTTCTTTTTGATTCCAATGCAGGCCACTATTCTAAGCGTACATACCAAATTTCATACCCATCGGTGGCATAGGGCCGGAGAAAATGACATTTTAAAATTGTTCGAGCCCAAGTGTTGCATTTTGCCCATGAAAAGTATGAAATTTTCCCAAATGCAACTTTTTGCAAAATTTCTTTTTGATTCCTATGCAGGCCACTATTCTAAGCGTACATACCAAATTTCATACCCATCGGTGGCATAGGGCCGGAGAAAATTACATTTTAAAATTGTTCGAGCCCAAGTGTTGCATTATGCCCATGAAAAGTATGATATTTTCACAAATGCAACTTTTTGCAAAATTTCTTTTTGATTCCTATGCAGGCCACTATTCTAAGCATACATACCAAATTTCAGGCAAATCGGTAGCATAGGGCCGGAGAAAATTACATTTTAAAATTGTTCAAGCCCAAGTGTTGCATTTTGCCCATGAAAAGTATGATATTTTCCCAAATGCAACTTTTTGCAAAATTTCTTTTTGATTCCTATGCAGGCCACTATTCTAAGCATACATACCAAATTTCAGGCAAATCGGTAGCATAGGGCCGGAGAAAATTACATTTTAAAATTGTTCGAGCCCAAGTGTTGCATTTTGCCCATGAAAAGTATGATATTTTCACAAATGCAACTTTTTGCAAAATTTCTTTTTGATTCCTATGCAGGCCACTATTCTAAGCGTACATACCAAATTTCATACCCATCGGTGGCATAGGGCCGGAGAAAATGACATTTTAAAATTGTTCGAGCCCAAGTGTTGCATTATGCCCATGAAAAGTATGATATTTTCCCAAATGCAACTTTTTGCAAAATTTCTTTTTGATTCCTATGCAGGCCACTATTCTAAGCATACATACCAAATTTCAGGCAAATCGGTAGCATAGGGCCGGAGAAAATTACATTTTAAAATTGTTCAAGCCCAAGTGTTGCATTTTGCCCATGAAAAGTATGATATTTTCCCAAATGCAACTTTTTGCAAAATTTCTTTTTGATTCCTATGCAGGCCACTATTCTAAGCATACATACCAAATTTCAGGCAAATCGGTAGCATAGGGCCGGAGAAAATTACATTTTAAAATTGTTCGAGCCCAAGTGTTGCATTTTGCCCATGAAAAGTATGATATTTTCACAAATGCAACTTTTTGCAAAATTTCTTTTTGATTCCTATGCAGGCCACTATTCTAAGCGTACATACCAAATTTCATACCCATCGGTGGCATAGGGCCGGAGAAAATTACATTTTAAAATTGTTCGAGCCCAAGTGTTGCATTATGCCCATGAAAAGTATGATATTTTCACAAATGCAACTTTTTGCAAAATTTCTTTTTGATTCCAATGCAGGCCACTATTCTAAGCGTACATACCAAATTTCATACCCATCGGTGGCATAGGGCCGGAGAAAATGACATTTTAAAATTGTTCGAGCCCAAGTGTTGCATTTTGCCCATGAAAAGTATGATATTTTCCCAAATGCAACTTTTTGCAAAATTTCTTTTTGATTCCTATGCAGGCCACTATTCTAAGCATACATACCAAATTTCAGGCAAATCGGTAGCATAGGGCCGGAGAAAATTACATTTTATAATTGTTCGAGCCCAAGTGTTGCATTTTGCCAATGAAAAGTATGATATTTTCACAAATGCAACTTTTTGCAAAATTTCTTTTTGATTCCTATGCAGGCCACTATTCTAAGCGTACATACCAAATTTCATACCCATCGGTGGCATAGGGCCGGAGAAAATGACATTTTAAAATTGTTCGAGCCCAAGTGTTGCATTTTGCCCATGAAAAGTATGTTATTTTCCCAAATGCAACTTTTTGCAAAATTTCTTTTTGATTCCTATGCAGGCCACTATTCTAAGCATACATATCAAATTTCAGGCAAATCGGTAGCATAGGGCCGGAGAAAATTACATTTTAAAATTGTTCGAGCCCAAGTGTTGCATTATGCCCATGAAAAGTATGTTATTTTCCCAAATGCAACTTTTTGCAAAATTTCTTTTTGATTCCTATGCAGGCCACTATTCTAAGCATACATATCAAATTTCAGGCAAATCGGTAGCATAGGGCCGGAGAAAATTACATTTTAAAATTGTTCGAGCCCAAGTGTTGCATTATGCCCATGAAAAGTATAATATTTTCCCAAATGCAACTTTTTGCAAAATTTCTTTTTGATTCCTATGCAGGCCACTATTCTAAGCATACATACCAAATTTCAGGCAAATCGGTAGCATAGGGCCGGAGAAAATTACATTTTAAAATTGTTCGAGCCCAAGTGTTGCATTTTGCCCATGAAAAGTATGAAATTTTCCCAAATGCAACTTTTTGCAAAATTTCTTTTTGATTCCTATGCAGGCCACTATTCTAAGCGTACATACCAAATTTCATACCCATCGGTGGCATAGGGCCGGAGAAAATTACATTTTAAAATCGAGATAAATGTTCGAGCCCAAGTGTTGCATTATGCCCATGAAAAGTATGATATTTTCACAAATGCAACTTTTTGCAAAATTTCTTTTTGATTCCAATGCAGGCCACTATTCTAAGCGTACATACCAAATTTCATACCCATCGGTGGCATAGGGCCGGAGAAAATGACATTTTAAAATTGTTCGAGCCCAAGTGTTGCATTTTGCCCATGAAAAGTATGATATTTTCCCAAATGCAACTTTTTGCAAAATTTCTTTTTGATTCCTATGCAGGCCACTATTCTAAGCATACATACCAAATTTCAGGCAAATCGGTAGCATAGGGCCGGAGAAAATTACATTTTATAATTGTTCGAGCCCAAGTGTTGCATTTTGCCAATGAAAAGTATGATATTTTCACAAATGCAACTTTTTGCAAAATTTCTTTTTGATTCCTATGCAGGCCACTATTCTAAGCGTACATACCAAATTTCATACCCATCGGTGGCATAGGGCCGGAGAAAATGACATTTTAAAATTGTTCGAGCCCAAGTGTTGCATTTTGCCCATGAAAAGTATGTTATTTTCCCAAATGCAACTTTTTGCAAAATTTCTTTTTGATTCCTATGCAGGCCACTATTCTAAGCATACATATCAAATTTCAGGCAAATCGGTAGCATAGGGCCGGAGAAAATTACATTTTAAAATTGTTCGAGCCCAAGTGTTGCATTATGCCCATGAAAAGTATGTTATTTTCCCAAATGCAACTTTTTGCAAAATTTCTTTTTGATTCCTATGCAGGCCACTATTCTAAGCATACATATCAAATTTCAGGCAAATCGGTAGCATAGGGCCGGAGAAAATTACATTTTAAAATTGTTCGAGCCCAAGTGTTGCATTATGCCCATGAAAAGTATAATATTTTCCCAAATGCAACTTTTTGCAAAATTTCTTTTTGATTCCTATGCAGGCCACTATTCTAAGCATACATACCAAATTTCAGGCAAATCGGTAGCATAGGGCCGGAGAAAATTACATTTTAAAATTGTTCGAGCCCAAGTGTTGCATTTTGCCCATGAAAAGTATGAAATTTTCCCAAATGCAACTTTTTGCAAAATTTCTTTTTGATTCCTATGCAGGCCACTATTCTAAGCGTACATACCAAATTTCATACCCATCGGTGGCATAGGGCCGGAGAAAATTACATTTTAAAATTGTTCGAGCCCAAGTGTTGCATTATGCCCATGAAAAGTATGATATTTTCACAAATGCAACTTTTTGCAAAATTTCTTTTTGATTCCTATGCAGGCCACTATTCTAAGCGTACATACCAAATTTCATACCCATCGGTGGCATAGGGCCGGAGAAAATGACATTTTAAAATTGTTCGAGCCCAAGTGTTGCATTATGCCCATGAAAAGTATGATATTTTCCCAAATGCAACTTTTTGCAAAATTTCTTTTTGATTCCTATGCAGGCCACTATTCTAAGCATACATACCAAATTTCAGGCAAATCGGTAGCATAGGGCCGGAGAAAATTACATTTTAAAATTGTTCAAGCCCAAGTGTTGCATTTTGCCCATGAAAAGTATGATATTTTCCCAAATGCAACTTTTTGCAAAATTTCTTTTTGATTCCTATGCAGGCCACTATTCTAAGCATACATACCAAATTTCAGGCAAATCGGTAGCATAGGGCCGGAGAAAATTACATTTTAAAATTGTTCGAGCCCAAGTGTTGCATTTTGCCCATGAAAAGTATGATATTTTCACAAATGCAACTTTTTGCAAAATTTCTTTTTGATTCCTATGCAGGCCACTATTCTAAGCGTACATACCAAATTTCATACCCATCGGTGGCATAGGGCCGGAGAAAATTACATTTTAAAATTGTTCGAGCCCAAGTGTTGCATTATGCCCATGAAAAGTATGATATTTTCACAAATGCAACTTTTTGCAAAATTTCTTTTTGATTCCAATGCAGGCCACTATTCTAAGCGTACATACCAAATTTCATACCCATCGGTGGCATAGGGCCGGAGAAAATGACATTTTAAAATTGTTCGAGCCCAAGTGTTGCATTTTGCCCATGAAAAGTATGAAATTTTCCCAAATGCAACTTTTTGCAAAATTTCTTTTTGATTCCTATGCAGGCCACTATTCTAAGCGTACATACCAAATTTCATACCCATCGGTGGCATAGGGCCGGAGAAAATTACATTTTAAAATTGTTCGAGCCCAAGTGTTGCATTATGCCCATGAAAAGTATGATATTTTCACAAATGCAACTTTTTGCAAAATTTCTTTTTGATTCCTATGCAGGCCACTATTCTAAGCATACATACCAAATTTCAGGCAAATCGGTAGCATAGGGCCGGAGAAAATTACATTTTAAAATTGTTCAAGCCCAAGTGTTGCATTTTGCCCATGAAAAGTATGATATTTTCCCAAATGCAACTTTTTGCAAAATTTCTTTTTGATTCCTATGCAGGCCACTATTCTAAGCATACATACCAAATTTCAGGCAAATCGGTAGCATAGGGCCGGAGAAAATTACATTTTAAAATTGTTCGAGCCCAAGTGTTGCATTTTGCCCATGAAAAGTATGATATTTTCACAAATGCAACTTTTTGCAAAATTTCTTTTTGATTCCTATGCAGGCCACTATTCTAAGCGTACATACCAAATTTCATACCCATCGGTGGCATAGGGCCGGAGAAAATGACATTTTAAAATTGTTCGAGCCCAAGTGTTGCATTATGCCCATGAAAAGTATGATATTTTCCCAAATGCAACTTTTTGCAAAATTTCTTTTTGATTCCTATGCAGGCCACTATTCTAAGCATACATACCAAATTTCAGGCAAATCGGTAGCATAGGGCCGGAGAAAATTACATTTTAAAATTGTTCAAGCCCAAGTGTTGCATTTTGCCCATGAAAAGTATGATATTTTCCCAAATGCAACTTTTTGCAAAATTTCTTTTTGATTCCTATGCAGGCCACTATTCTAAGCATACATACCAAATTTCAGGCAAATCGGTAGCATAGGGCCGGAGAAAATTACATTTTAAAATTGTTCGAGCCCAAGTGTTGCATTTTGCCCATGAAAAGTATGATATTTTCACAAATGCAACTTTTTGCAAAATTTCTTTTTGATTCCTATGCAGGCCACTATTCTAAGCGTACATACCAAATTTCATACCCATCGGTGGCATAGGGCCGGAGAAAATTACATTTTAAAATTGTTCGAGCCCAAGTGTTGCATTATGCCCATGAAAAGTATGATATTTTCACAAATGCAACTTTTTGCAAAATTTCTTTTTGATTCCAATGCAGGCCACTATTCTAAGCGTACATACCAAATTTCATACCCATCGGTGGCATAGGGCCGGAGAAAATGACATTTTAAAATTGTTCGAGCCCAAGTGTTGCATTTTGCCCATGAAAAGTATGATATTTTCCCAAATGCAACTTTTTGCAAAATTTCTTTTTGATTCCTATGCAGGCCACTATTCTAAGCATACATACCAAATTTCAGGCAAATCGGTAGCATAGGGCCGGAGAAAATTACATTTTATAATTGTTCGAGCCCAAGTGTTGCATTTTGCCAATGAAAAGTATGATATTTTCACAAATGCAACTTTTTGCAAAATTTCTTTTTGATTCCTATGCAGGCCACTATTCTAAGCGTACATACCAAATTTCATACCCATCGGTGGCATAGGGCCGGAGAAAATGACATTTTAAAATTGTTCGAGCCCAAGTGTTGCATTTTGCCCATGAAAAGTATGTTATTTTCCCAAATGCAACTTTTTGCAAAATTTCTTTTTGATTCCTATGCAGGCCACTATTCTAAGCATACATATCAAATTTCAGGCAAATCGGTAGCATAGGGCCGGAGAAAATTACATTTTAAAATTGTTCGAGCCCAAGTGTTGCATTATGCCCATGAAAAGTATGTTATTTTCCCAAATGCAACTTTTTGCAAAATTTCTTTTTGATTCCTATGCAGGCCACTATTCTAAGCATACATATCAAATTTCAGGCAAATCGGTAGCATAGGGCCGGAGAAAATTACATTTTAAAATTGTTCGAGCCCAAGTGTTGCATTATGCCCATGAAAAGTATAATATTTTCCCAAATGCAACTTTTTGCAAAATTTCTTTTTGATTCCTATGCAGGCCACTATTCTAAGCATACATACCAAATTTCAGGCAAATCGGTAGCATAGGGCCGGAGAAAATTACATTTTAAAATTGTTCGAGCCCAAGTGTTGCATTTTGCCCATGAAAAGTATGAAATTTTCCCAAATGCAACTTTTTGCAAAATTTCTTTTTGATTCCTATGCAGGCCACTATTCTAAGCGTACATACCAAATTTCATACCCATCGGTGGCATAGGGCCGGAGAAAATTACATTTTAAAATCGAGATAAATGTTCGAGCCCAAGTGTTGCATTATGCCCATGAAAAGTATGATATTTTCACAAATGCAACTTTTTGCAAAATTTCTTTTTGATTCCAATGCAGGCCACTATTCTAAGCGTACATACCAAATTTCATACCCATCGGTGGCATAGGGCCGGAGAAAATGACATTTTAAAATTGTTCGAGCCCAAGTGTTGCATTTTGCCCATGAAAAGTATGATATTTTCCCAAATGCAACTTTTTGCAAAATTTCTTTTTGATTCCTATGCAGGCCACTATTCTAAGCATACATACCAAATTTCAGGCAAATCGGTAGCATAGGGCCGGAGAAAATTACATTTTATAATTGTTCGAGCCCAAGTGTTGCATTTTGCCAATGAAAAGTATGATATTTTCACAAATGCAACTTTTTGCAAAATTTCTTTTTGATTCCTATGCAGGCCACTATTCTAAGCGTACATACCAAATTTCATACCCATCGGTGGCATAGGGCCGGAGAAAATGACATTTTAAAATTGTTCGAGCCCAAGTGTTGCATTTTGCCCATGAAAAGTATGTTATTTTCCCAAATGCAACTTTTTGCAAAATTTCTTTTTGATTCCTATGCAGGCCACTATTCTAAGCATACATATCAAATTTCAGGCAAATCGGTAGCATAGGGCCGGAGAAAATTACATTTTAAAATTGTTCGAGCCCAAGTGTTGCATTATGCCCATGAAAAGTATGTTATTTTCCCAAATGCAACTTTTTGCAAAATTTCTTTTTGATTCCTATGCAGGCCACTATTCTAAGCATACATATCAAATTTCAGGCAAATCGGTAGCATAGGGCCGGAGAAAATTACATTTTAAAATTGTTCGAGCCCAAGTGTTGCATTATGCCCATGAAAAGTATAATATTTTCCCAAATGCAACTTTTTGCAAAATTTCTTTTTGATTCCTATGCAGGCCACTATTCTAAGCATACATACCAAATTTCAGGCAAATCGGTAGCATAGGGCCGGAGAAAATTACATTTTAAAATTGTTCGAGCCCAAGTGTTGCATTTTGCCCATGAAAAGTATGAAATTTTCCCAAATGCAACTTTTTGCAAAATTTCTTTTTGATTCCTATGCAGGCCACTATTCTAAGCGTACATACCAAATTTCATACCCATCGGTGGCATAGGGCCGGAGAAAATTACATTTTAAAATTGTTCGAGCCCAAGTGTTGCATTATGCCCATGAAAAGTATGATATTTTCACAAATGCAACTTTTTGCAAAATTTCTTTTTGATTCCTATGCAGGCCACTATTCTAAGCGTACATACCAAATTTCATACCCATCGGTGGCATAGGGCCGGAGAAAATGACATTTTAAAATTGTTCGAGCCCAAGTGTTGCATTATGCCCATGAAAAGTATGATATTTTCCCAAATGCAACTTTTTGCAAAATTTCTTTTTGATTCCTATGCAGGCCACTATTCTAAGCATACATACCAAATTTCAGGCAAATCGGTAGCATAGGGCCGGAGAAAATTACATTTTAAAATTGTTCAAGCCCAAGTGTTGCATTTTGCCCATGAAAAGTATGATATTTTCCCAAATGCAACTTTTTGCAAAATTTCTTTTTGATTCCTATGCAGGCCACTATTCTAAGCATACATACCAAATTTCAGGCAAATCGGTAGCATAGGGCCGGAGAAAATTACATTTTAAAATTGTTCGAGCCCAAGTGTTGCATTTTGCCCATGAAAAGTATGATATTTTCACAAATGCAACTTTTTGCAAAATTTCTTTTTGATTCCTATGCAGGCCACTATTCTAAGCGTACATACCAAATTTCATACCCATCGGTGGCATAGGGCCGGAGAAAATGACATTTTAAAATTGTTCGAGCCCAAGTGTTGCATTATGCCCATGAAAAGTATGATATTTTCCCAAATGCAACTTTTTGCAAAATTTCTTTTTGATTCCTATGCAGGCCACTATTCTAAGCATACATACCAAATTTCAGGCAAATCGGTAGCATAGGGCCGGAGAAAATTACATTTTAAAATTGTTCGAGCCCAAGTGTTGCATTTTGCCCATGAAAAGTATGATATTTTCCCAAATGCAACTTTTTGCAAAATTTCTTTTTGATTCCTATGCAGGCCACTATTCTAAGCATACATACCAAATTTCAGGCAAATCGGTAGCATAGGGCCGGAGAAAATTACATTTTAAAATTGTTCAAGCCCAAGTGTTGCATTTTGCCCATGAAAAGTATGATATTTTCCCAAATGCAACTTTTTGCAAAATTTCTTTTTGATTCCTATGCAGGCCACTATTCTAAGCATACATACCAAATTTCAGGCAAATCGGTAGCATAGGGCCGGAGAAAATTACATTTTAAAATTGTTCGAGCCCAAGTGTTGCATTTTGCCCATGAAAAGTATGATATTTTCACAAATGCAACTTTTTGCAAAATTTCTTTTTGATTCCTATGCAGGCCACTATTCTAAGCGTACATACCAAATTTCATACCCATCGGTGGCATAGGGCCGGAGAAAATTACATTTTAAAATTGTTCGAGCCCAAGTGTTGCATTATGCCCATGAAAAGTATGATATTTTCACAAATGCAACTTTTTGCAAAATTTCTTTTTGATTCCAATGCAGGCCACTATTCTAAGCGTACATACCAAATTTCATACCCATCGGTGGCATAGGGCCGGAGAAAATGACATTTTAAAATTGTTCGAGCCCAAGTGTTGCATTTTGCCCATGAAAAGTATGATATTTTCCCAAATGCAACTTTTTGAAAAATTTCTTTTTGATTCCTATGCAGGCCACTATTCTAAGCGTACATACCAAATTTCATACCCATCGGTGGCATAGGGCCGGAGAAAATTACATTTTAAAATTGTTCGAGCCCAAGTGTTGCATTATGCCCATGAAAAGTATGATATTTTCACAAATGCAACTTTTTGCAAAATTTCTTTTTGATTCCTATGCAGGCCACTATTCTAAGCGTACATACCAAATTTCATACCCATCGGTGGCATAGGGCCGGAGAAAATGACATTTTAAAATTGTTCGAGCCCAAGTGTTGCATTATGCCCATGAAAAGTATGATATTTTCCCAAATGCAACTTTTTGCAAAATTTCTTTTTGATTCCTATGCAGGCCACTATTCTAAGCATACATACCAAATTTCAGGCAAATCGGTAGCATAGGGCCGGAGAAAATTACATTTTAAAATTGTTCAAGCCCAAGTGTTGCATTTTGCCCATGAAAAGTATGATATTTTCCCAAATGCAACTTTTTGCAAAATTTCTTTTTGATTCCTATGCAGGCCACTATTCTAAGCATACATACCAAATTTCAGGCAAATCGGTAGCATAGGGCCGGAGAAAATTACATTTTAAAATTGTTCGAGCCCAAGTGTTGCATTTTGCCCATGAAAAGTATGATATTTTCACAAATGCAACTTTTTGCAAAATTTCTTTTTGATTCCTATGCAGGCCACTATTCTAAGCGTACATACCAAATTTCATACCCATCGGTGGCATAGGGCCGGAGAAAATTACATTTTAAAATTGTTCGAGCCCAAGTGTTGCATTATGCCCATGAAAAGTATGATATTTTCACAAATGCAACTTTTTGCAAAATTTCTTTTTGATTCCAATGCAGGCCACTATTCTAAGCGTACATACCAAATTTCATACCCATCGGTGGCATAGGGCCGGAGAAAATGACATTTTAAAATTGTTCGAGCCCAAGTGTTGCATTTTGCCCATGAAAAGTATGATATTTTCCCAAATGCAACTTTTTGCAAAATTTCTTTTTGATTCCTATGCAGGCCACTATTCTAAGCATACATACCAAATTTCAGGCAAATCGGTAGCATAGGGCCGGAGAAAATTACATTTTATAATTGTTCGAGCCCAAGTGTTGCATTTTGCCAATGAAAAGTATGATATTTTCACAAATGCAACTTTTTGCAAAATTTCTTTTTGATTCCTATGCAGGCCACTATTCTAAGCGTACATACCAAATTTCATACCCATCGGTGGCATAGGGCCGGAGAAAATTACATTTTAAAATTGTTCGAGCCCAAGTGTTGCATTTTGCCCATGAAAAGTATGTTATTTTCCCAAATGCAACTTTTTGCAAAATTTCTTTTTGATTCCTATGCAGGCCACTATTCTAAGCATACATATCAAATTTCAGGCAAATCGGTAGCATAGGGCCGGAGAAAATTACATTTTAAAATTGTTCGAGCCCAAGTGTTGCATTATGCCCATGAAAAGTATAATATTTTCCCAAATGCAACTTTTTGCAAAATTTCTTTTTGATTCCTATGCAGGCCACTATTCTAAGCATACATACCAAATTTCAGGCAAATCGGTAGCATAGGGCCGGAGAAAATTACATTTTAAAATTGTTCGAGCCCAAGTGTTGCATTTTGCCCATGAAAAGTATGATATTTTCCCAAATGCAACTTTTTGCAAAATTTCTTTTTGATTCCTATGCAGGCCACTATTCTAAGCATACATACCAAATTTCAGGCAAATCGGTAGCATAGGGCCGGAGAAAATTACATTTTAAAATTGTTCAAGCCCAAGTGTTGCATTTTGCCCATGAAAAGTATGATATTTTCCCAAATGCAACTTTTTGCAAAATTTCTTTTTGATTCCTATGCAGGCCACTATTCTAAGCATACATACCAAATTTCAGGCAAATCGGTAGCATAGGGCCGGAGAAAATTACATTTTAAAATTGTTCGAGCCCAAGTGTTGCATTTTGCCCATGAAAAGTATGATATTTTCACAAATGCAACTTTTTGCAAAATTTCTTTTTGATTCCTATGCAGGCCACTATTCTAAGCGTACATACCAAATTTCATACCCATCGGTGGCATAGGGCCGGAGAAAATTACATTTTAAAATTGTTCGAGCCCAAGTGTTGCATTATGCCCATGAAAAGTATGATATTTTCACAAATGCAACTTTTTGCAAAATTTCTTTTTGATTCCAATGCAGGCCACTATTCTAAGCGTACATACCAAATTTCATACCCATCGGTGGCATAGGGCCGGAGAAAATGACATTTTAAAATTGTTCGAGCCCAAGTGTTGCATTTTGCCCATGAAAAGTATGATATTTTCCCAAATGCAACTTTTTGCAAAATTTCTTTTTGATTCCTATGCAGGCCACTATTCTAAGCGTACATACCAAATTTCATACCCATCGGTGGCATAGGGCCGGAGAAAATTACATTTTAAAATTGTTCGAGCCCAAGTGTTGCATTATGCCCATGAAAAGTATGATATTTTCACAAATGCAACTTTTTGCAAAATTTCTTTTTGATTCCTATGCAGGCCACTATTCTAAGCGTACATACCAAATTTCATACCCATCGGTGGCATAGGGCCGGAGAAAATGACATTTTAAAATTGTTCGAGCCCAAGTGTTGCATTATGCCCATGAAAAGTATGATATTTTCCCAAATGCAACTTTTTGCAAAATTTCTTTTTGATTCCTATGCAGGCCACTATTCTAAGCATACATACCAAATTTCAGGCAAATCGGTAGCATAGGGCCGGAGAAAATTACATTTTAAAATTGTTCAAGCCCAAGTGTTGCATTTTGCCCATGAAAAGTATGATATTTTCCCAAATGCAACTTTTTGCAAAATTTCTTTTTGATTCCTATGCAGGCCACTATTCTAAGCATACATACCAAATTTCAGGCAAATCGGTAGCATAGGGCCGGAGAAAATTACATTTTAAAATTGTTCGAGCCCAAGTGTTGCATTTTGCCCATGAAAAGTATGATATTTTCACAAATGCAACTTTTTGCAAAATTTCTTTTTGATTCCTATGCAGGCCACTATTCTAAGCGTACATACCAAATTTCATACCCATCGGTGGCATAGGGCCGGAGAAAATTACATTTTAAAATTGTTCGAGCCCAAGTGTTGCATTATGCCCATGAAAAGTATGATATTTTCACAAATGCAACTTTTTGCAAAATTTCTTTTTGATTCCAATGCAGGCCACTATTCTAAGCGTACATACCAAATTTCATACCCATCGGTGGCATAGGGCCGGAGAAAATGACATTTTAAAATTGTTCGAGCCCAAGTGTTGCATTTTGCCCATGAAAAGTATGATATTTTCCCAAATGCAACTTTTTGCAAAATTTCTTTTTGATTCCTATGCAGGCCACTATTCTAAGCGTACATACCAAATTTCATACCCATCGGTGGCATAGGGCCGGAGAAAATTACATTTTAAAATTGTTCGAGCCCAAGTGTTGCATTATGCCCATGAAAAGTATGATATTTTCACAAATGCAACTTTTTGCAAAATTTCTTTTTGATTCCTATGCAGGCCACTATTCTAAGCGTACATACCAAATTTCATACCCATCGGTGGCATAGGGCCGGAGAAAATGACATTTTAAAATTGTTCGAGCCCAAGTGTTGCATTATGCCCATGAAAAGTATGATATTTTCCCAAATGCAACTTTTTGCAAAATTTCTTTTTGATTCCTATGCAGGCCACTATTCTAAGCATACATACCAAATTTCAGGCAAATCGGTAGCATAGGGCCGGAGAAAATTACATTTTAAAATTGTTCAAGCCCAAGTGTTGCATTTTGCCCATGAAAAGTATGATATTTTCCCAAATGCAACTTTTTGCAAAATTTCTTTTTGATTCCTATGCAGGCCACTATTCTAAGCATACATACCAAATTTCAGGCAAATCGGTAGCATAGGGCCGGAGAAAATTACATTTTAAAATTGTTCGAGCCCAAGTGTTGCATTTTGCCCATGAAAAGTATGATATTTTCACAAATGCAACTTTTTGCAAAATTTCTTTTTGATTCCTATGCAGGCCACTATTCTAAGCGTACATACCAAATTTCATACCCATCGGTGGCATAGGGCCGGAGAAAATGACATTTTAAAATTGTTCGAGCCCAAGTGTTGCATTATGCCCATGAAAAGTATGATATTTTCCCAAATGCAACTTTTTGCAAAATTTCTTTTTGATTCCTATGCAGGCCACTATTCTAAGCATACATACCAAATTTCAGGCAAATCGGTAGCATAGGGCCGGAGAAAATTACATTTTAAAATTGTTCAAGCCCAAGTGTTGCATTTTGCCCATGAAAAGTATGATATTTTCCCAAATGCAACTTTTTGCAAAATTTCTTTTTGATTCCTATGCAGGCCACTATTCTAAGCATACATACCAAATTTCAGGCAAATCGGTAGCATAGGGCCGGAGAAAATTACATTTTAAAATTGTTCGAGCCCAAGTGTTGCATTTTGCCCATGAAAAGTATGATATTTTCACAAATGCAACTTTTTGCAAAATTTCTTTTTGATTCCTATGCAGGCCACTATTCTAAGCGTACATACCAAATTTCATACCCATCGGTGGCATAGGGCCGGAGAAAATTACATTTTAAAATTGTTCGAGCCCAAGTGTTGCATTATGCCCATGAAAAGTATGATATTTTCACAAATGCAACTTTTTGCAAAATTTCTTTTTGATTCCAATGCAGGCCACTATTCTAAGCGTACATACCAAATTTCATACCCATCGGTGGCATAGGGCCGGAGAAAATGACATTTTAAAATTGTTCGAGCCCAAGTGTTGCATTTTGCCCATGAAAAGTATGATATTTTCCCAAATGCAACTTTTTGCAAAATTTCTTTTTGATTCCTATGCAGGCCACTATTCTAAGCATACATACCAAATTTCAGGCAAATCGGTAGCATAGGGCCGGAGAAAATTACATTTTATAATTGTTCGAGCCCAAGTGTTGCATTTTGCCAATGAAAAGTATGATATTTTCACAAATGCAACTTTTTGCAAAATTTCTTTTTGATTCCTATGCAGGCCACTATTCTAAGCGTACATACCAAATTTCATACCCATCGGTGGCATAGGGCCGGAGAAAATTACATTTTAAAATTGTTCGAGCCCAAGTGTTGCATTTTGCCCATGAAAAGTATGTTATTTTCCCAAATGCAACTTTTTGCAAAATTTCTTTTTGATTCCTATGCAGGCCACTATTCTAAGCATACATATCAAATTTCAGGCAAATCGGTAGCATAGGGCCGGAGAAAATTACATTTTAAAATTGTTCGAGCCCAAGTGTTGCATTATGCCCATGAAAAGTATAATATTTTCCCAAATGCAACTTTTTGCAAAATTTCTTTTTGATTCCTATGCAGGCCACTATTCTAAGCATACATACCAAATTTCAGGCAAATCGGTAGCATAGGGCCGGAGAAAATTACATTTTAAAATTGTTCGAGCCCAAGTGTTGCATTTTGCCCATGAAAAGTATGATATTTTCCCAAATGCAACTTTTTGCAAAATTTCTTTTTGATTCCTATGCAGGCCACTATTCTAAGCGTACCTACCAAATTTCATACCCATCGGTGGCATAGGGCCGGAGAAAATTACATTTTAAAATTGTTCGAGCCCAAGTGTTGCATTATGCCCATGAAAAGTATGATATTTTCACAAATGCAACTTTTTGCAAAATTTCTTTTTGATTCCAATGCAGGCCACTATTCTAAGCGTACATACCAAATTTCATACCCATCGGTGGCATAGGGCCGGAGAAAATGACATTTTAAAATTGTTCGAGCCCAAGTGTTGCATTTTGCCCATGAAAAGTATGATATTTTCCCAAATGCAACTTTTTGCAAAATTTCTTTTTGATTCCTATGCAGGCCACTATTCTAAGCATACATACCAAATTTCAGGCAAATCGGTAGCATAGGGCCGGAGAAAATTACATTTTATAATTGTTCGAGCCCAAGTGTTGCATTTTGCCCATGAAAAGTATGATATTTTCACAAATGCAACTTTTTGCAAAATTTCTTTTTGATTCCTATGCAGGCCACTATTCTAAGCGTACATACCAAATTTCATACCCATCGGTGGCATAGGGCCGGAGAAAATTACATTTTAAAATTGTTCGAGCCCAAGTGTTGCATTATGCCCATGAAAAGTATGATATTTTCACAAATGCAACTTTTTGCAAAATTTCTTTTTGATTCCAATGCAGGCCACTATTCTAAGCGTACATACCAAATTTCATACCCATCGGTGGCATAGGGCCGGAGAAAATGACATTTTAAAATTGTTCGAGCCCAAGTGTTGCATTTTGCCCATGAAAAGTATGATATTTTCCCAAATGCAACTTTTTGCAAAATTTCTTTTTGATTCCTATGCAGGCCACTATTCTAAGCGTACATACCAAATTTCATACCCATCGGTGGCATAGGGCCGGAGAAAATTACATTTTAAAATTGTTCGAGCCCAAGTGTTGCATTATGCCCATGAAAAGTATGATATTTTCACAAATGCAACTTTTTGCAAAATTTCTTTTTGATTCCTATGCAGGCCACTATTCTAAGCGTACATACCAAATTTCATACCCATCGGTGGCATAGGGCCGGAGAAAATGACATTTTAAAATTGTTCGAGCCCAAGTGTTGCATTTTGCCCATGAAAAGTATGATATTTTCACAAATGCAACTTTTTGCAAAATTTCTTTTTGATTCCTATGCAGGCCACTATTCTAAGCATACATACCAAATTTCAGGCAAATCGGTAGCATAGGGCCGGAGAAAATTACATTTTAAAATTGTTCAAGCCCAAGTGTTGCATTTTGCCCATGAAAAGTATGATATTTTCCCAAATGCAACTTTTTGCAAAATTTCTTTTTGATTCCTATGCAGGCCACTATTCTAAGCATACATACCAAATTTCAGGCAAATCGGTAGCATAGGGCCGGAGAAAATTACATTTTAAAATTGTTCGAGCCCAAGTGTTGCATTTTGCCCATGAAAAGTATGATATTTTCACAAATGCAACTTTTTGCAAAATTTCTTTTTGATTCCTATGCAGGCCACTATTCTAAGCGTACATACCAAATTTCATACCCATCGGTGGCATAGGGCCGGAGAAAATTACATTTTAAAATTGTTCGAGCCCAAGTGTTGCATTATGCCCATGAAAAGTATGATATTTTCACAAATGCAACTTTTTGCAAAATTTCTTTTTGATTCCAATGCAGGCCACTATTCTAAGCGTACATACCAAATTTCATACCCATCGGTGGCATAGGGCCGGAGAAAATGACATTTTAAAATTGTTCGAGCCCAAGTGTTGCATTTTGCCCATGAAAAGTATGATATTTTCCCAAATGCAACTTTTTGCAAAATTTCTTTTTGATTCCTATGCAGGCCACTATTCTAAGCGTACATACCAAATTTCATACCCATCGGTGGCATAGGGCCGGAGAAAATTACATTTTAAAATTGTTCGAGCCCAAGTGTTGCATTATGCCCATGAAAAGTATGATATTTTCACAAATGCAACTTTTTGCAAAATTTCTTTTTGATTCCTATGCAGGCCACTATTCTAAGCGTACATACCAAATTTCATACCCATCGGTGGCATAGGGCCGGAGAAAATGACATTTTAAAATTGTTCGAGCCCAAGTGTTGCATTATGCCCATGAAAAGTATGATATTTTCCCAAATGCAACTTTTTGCAAAATTTCTTTTTGATTCCTATGCAGGCCACTATTCTAAGCATACATACCAAATTTCAGGCAAATCGGTAGCATAGGGCCGGAGAAAATTACATTTTAAAATTGTTCAAGCCCAAGTGTTGCATTTTGCCCATGAAAAGTATGATATTTTCCCAAATGCAACTTTTTGCAAAATTTCTTTTTGATTCCTATGCAGGCCACTATTCTAAGCATACATACCAAATTTCAGGCAAATCGGTAGCATAGGGCCGGAGAAAATTACATTTTAAAATTGTTCGAGCCCAAGTGTTGCATTTTGCCCATGAAAAGTATGATATTTTCACAAATGCAACTTTTTGCAAAATTTCTTTTTGATTCCTATGCAGGCCACTATTCTAAGCGTACATACCAAATTTCATACCCATCGGTGGCATAGGGCCGGAGAAAATGACATTTTAAAATTGTTCGAGCCCAAGTGTTGCATTATGCCCATGAAAAGTATGATATTTTCCCAAATGCAACTTTTTGCAAAATTTCTTTTTGATTCCTATGCAGGCCACTATTCTAAGCATACATACCAAATTTCAGGCAAATCGGTAGCATAGGGCCGGAGAAAATTACATTTTAAAATTGTTCAAGCCCAAGTGTTGCATTTTGCCCATGAAAAGTATGATATTTTCCCAAATGCAACTTTTTGCAAAATTTCTTTTTGATTCCTATGCAGGCCACTATTCTAAGCATACATACCAAATTTCAGGCAAATCGGTAGCATAGGGCCGGAGAAAATTACATTTTAAAATTGTTCGAGCCCAAGTGTTGCATTTTGCCCATGAAAAGTATGATATTTTCACAAATGCAACTTTTTGCAAAATTTCTTTTTGATTCCTATGCAGGCCACTATTCTAAGCGTACATACCAAATTTCATACCCATCGGTGGCATAGGGCCGGAGAAAATTACATTTTAAAATTGTTCGAGCCCAAGTGTTGCATTATGCCCATGAAAAGTATGATATTTTCACAAATGCAACTTTTTGCAAAATTTCTTTTTGATTCCAATGCAGGCCACTATTCTAAGCGTACATACCAAATTTCATACCCATCGGTGGCATAGGGCCGGAGAAAATGACATTTTAAAATTGTTCGAGCCCAAGTGTTGCATTTTGCCCATGAAAAGTATGATATTTTCCCAAATGCAACTTTTTGCAAAATTTCTTTTTGATTCCTATGCAGGCCACTATTCTAAGCATACATACCAAATTTCAGGCAAATCGGTAGCATAGGGCCGGAGAAAATTACATTTTATAATTGTTCGAGCCCAAGTGTTGCATTTTGCCAATGAAAAGTATGATATTTTCACAAATGCAACTTTTTGCAAAATTTCTTTTTGATTCCTATGCAGGCCACTATTCTAAGCGTACATACCAAATTTCATACCCATCGGTGGCATAGGGCCGGAGAAAATTACATTTTAAAATTGTTCGAGCCCAAGTGTTGCATTTTGCCCATGAAAAGTATGTTATTTTCCCAAATGCAACTTTTTGCAAAATTTCTTTTTGATTCCTATGCAGGCCACTATTCTAAGCATACATATCAAATTTCAGGCAAATCGGTAGCATAGGGCCGGAGAAAATTACATTTTAAAATTGTTCGAGCCCAAGTGTTGCATTATGCCCATGAAAAGTATAATATTTTCCCAAATGCAACTTTTTGCAAAATTTCTTTTTGATTCCTATGCAGGCCACTATTCTAAGCATACATACCAAATTTCAGGCAAATCGGTAGCATAGGGCCGGAGAAAATTACATTTTAAAATTGTTCGAGCCCAAGTGTTGCATTTTGCCCATGAAAAGTATGATATTTTCCCAAATGCAACTTTTTGCAAAATTTCTTTTTGATTCCTATGCAGGCCACTATTCTAAGCGTACATACCAAATTTCATACCCATCGGTGGCATAGGGCCGGAGAAAATTACATTTTAAAATTGTTCGAGCCCAAGTGTTGCATTATGCCCATGAAAAGTATGATATTTTCACAAATGCAACTTTTTGCAAAATTTCTTTTTGATTCCAATGCAGGCCACTATTCTAAGCGTACATACCAAATTTCATACCCATCGGTGGCATAGGGCCGGAGAAAATGACATTTTAAAATTGTTCGAGCCCAAGTGTTGCATTTTGCCCATGAAAAGTATGATATTTTCCCAAATGCAACTTTTTGCAAAATTTCTTTTTGATTCCTATGCAGGCCACTATTCTAAGCATACATACCAAATTTCAGGCAAATCGGTAGCATAGGGCCGGAGAAAATTACATTTTATAATTGTTCGAGCCCAAGTGTTGCATTTTGCCAATGAAAAGTATGATATTTTCACAAATGCAACTTTTTGCAAAATTTCTTTTTGATTCCTATGCAGGCCACTATTCTAAGCGTACATACCAAATTTCATACCCATCGGTGGCATAGGGCCGGAGAAAATTACATTTTAAAATTGTTCGAGCCCAAGTGTTGCATTTTGCCCATGAAAAGTATGATATTTTCCCAAATGCAACTTTTTGCAAAATTTCTTTTTGATTCCTATGCAGGCCACTATTCTAAGCGTACATACCAAATTTCATACCCATCGGTGGCATAGGGCCGGAGAAAATTACATTTTAAAATTGTTCGAGCCCAAGTGTTGCATTATGCCCATGAAAAGTATGATATTTTCACAAATGCAACTTTTTGCAAAATTTCTTTTTGATTCCTATGCAGGCCACTATTCTAAGCGTACATACCAAATTTCATACCCATCGGTGGCATAGGGCCGGAGAAAATTACATTTTAAAATTGTTCGAGCCCAAGTGTTGCATTATGCCCATGAAAAGTATGATATTTTCACAAATGCAACTTTTTGCAAAATTTCTTTTTGATTCCTATGCAGGCCACTATTCTAAGCGTACATACCAAATTTCATACCCATCGGTGGCATAGGGCCGGAGAAAATGACATTTTAAAATTGTTCGAGCCCAAGTGTTGCATTATGCCCATGAAAAGTATGATATTTTCCCAAATGCAACTTTTTGCAAAATTTCTTTTTGATTCCTATGCAGGCCACTATTCTAAGCATACATACCAAATTTCAGGCAAATCGGTAGCATAGGGCCGGAGAAAATTACATTTTAAAATTGTTCAAGCCCAAGTGTTGCATTTTGCCCATGAAAAGTATGATATTTTCCCAAATGCAACTTTTTGCAAAATTTCTTTTTGATTCCTATGCAGGCCACTATTCTAAGCATACATACCAAATTTCAGGCAAATCGGTAGCATAGGGCCGGAGAAAATTACATTTTAAAATTGTTCGAGCCCAAGTGTTGCATTTTGCCCATGAAAAGTATGATATTTTCACAAATGCAACTTTTTGCAAAATTTCTTTTTGATTCCTATGCAGGCCACTATTCTAAGCGTACATACCAAATTTCATACCCATCGGTGGCATAGGGCCGGAGAAAATGACATTTTAAAATTGTTCGAGCCCAAGTGTTGCATTATGCCCATGAAAAGTATGATATTTTCCCAAATGCAACTTTTTGCAAAATTTCTTTTTGATTCCTATGCAGGCCACTATTCTAAGCATACATACCAAATTTCAGGCAAATCGGTAGCATAGGGCCGGAGAAAATTACATTTTAAAATTGTTCGAGCCCAAGTGTTGCATTTTGCCCATGAAAAGTATGATATTTTCCCAAATGCAACTTTTTGCAAAATTTCTTTTTGATTCCTATGCAGGCCACTATTCTAAGCATACATACCAAATTTCAGGCAAATCGGTAGCATAGGGCCGGAGAAAATTACATTTTAAAATTGTTCAAGCCCAAGTGTTGCATTTTGCCCATGAAAAGTATGATATTTTCCCAAATGCAACTTTTTGCAAAATTTCTTTTTGATTCCTATGCAGGCCACTATTCTAAGCATACATACCAAATTTCAGGCAAATCGGTAGCATAGGGCCGGAGAAAATTACATTTTAAAATTGTTCGAGCCCAAGTGTTGCATTTTGCCCATGAAAAGTATGATATTTTCACAAATGCAACTTTTTGCAAAATTTCTTTTTGATTCCTATGCAGGCCACTATTCTAAGCGTACATACCAAATTTCATACCCATCGGTGGCATAGGGCCGGAGAAAATTACATTTTAAAATTGTTCGAGCCCAAGTGTTGCATTATGCCCATGAAAAGTATGATATTTTCACAAATGCAACTTTTTGCAAAATTTCTTTTTGATTCCAATGCAGGCCACTATTCTAAGCGTACATACCAAATTTCATACCCATCGGTGGCATAGGGCCGGAGAAAATGACATTTTAAAATTGTTCGAGCCCAAGTGTTGCATTTTGCCCATGAAAAGTATGATATTTTCCCAAATGCAACTTTTTGCAAAATTTCTTTTTGATTCCTATGCAGGCCACTATTCTAAGCGTACATACCAAATTTCATACCCATCGGTGGCATAGGGCCGGAGAAAATTACATTTTAAAATTGTTCGAGCCCAAGTGTTGCATTATGCCCATGAAAAGTATGATATTTTCACAAATGCAACTTTTTGCAAAATTTCTTTTTGATTCCTATGCAGGCCACTATTCTAAGCGTACATACCAAATTTCATACCCATCGGTGGCATAGGGCCGGAGAAAATGACATTTTAAAATTGTTCGAGCCCAAGTGTTGCATTATGCCCATGAAAAGTATGATATTTTCCCAAATGCAACTTTTTGCAAAATTTCTTTTTGATTCCTATGCAGGCCACTATTCTAAGCATACATACCAAATTTCAGGCAAATCGGTAGCATAGGGCCGGAGAAAATTACATTTTAAAATTGTTCAAGCCCAAGTGTTGCATTTTGCCCATGAAAAGTATGATATTTTCCCAAATGCAACTTTTTGCAAAATTTCTTTTTGATTCCTATGCAGGCCACTATTCTAAGCATACATACCAAATTTCAGGCAAATCGGTAGCATAGGGCCGGAGAAAATTACATTTTAAAATTGTTCGAGCCCAAGTGTTGCATTTTGCCCATGAAAAGTATGATATTTTCACAAATGCAACTTTTTGCAAAATTTCTTTTTGATTCCTATGCAGGCCACTATTCTAAGCGTACATACCAAATTTCATACCCATCGGTGGCATAGGGCCGGAGAAAATTACATTTTAAAATTGTTCGAGCCCAAGTGTTGCATTATGCCCATGAAAAGTATGATATTTTCACAAATGCAACTTTTTGCAAAATTTCTTTTTGATTCCAATGCAGGCCACTATTCTAAGCGTACATACCAAATTTCATACCCATCGGTGGCATAGGGCCGGAGAAAATGACATTTTAAAATTGTTCGAGCCCAAGTGTTGCATTTTGCCCATGAAAAGTATGATATTTTCCCAAATGCAACTTTTTGCAAAATTTCTTTTTGATTCCTATGCAGGCCACTATTCTAAGCATACATACCAAATTTCAGGCAAATCGGTAGCATAGGGCCGGAGAAAATTACATTTTAAAATTGTTCAAGCCCAAGTGTTGCATTTTGCCCATGAAAAGTATGATATTTTCCCAAATGCAACTTTTTGCAAAATTTCTTTTTGATTCCTATGCAGGCCACTATTCTAAGCATACATACCAAATTTCAGGCAAATCGGTAGCATAGGGCCGGAGAAAATTACATTTTAAAATTGTTCGAGCCCAAGTGTTGCATTTTGCCCATGAAAAGTATGATATTTTCACAAATGCAACTTTTTGCAAAATTTCTTTTTGATTCCTATGCAGGCCACTATTCTAAGCGTACATACCAAATTTCATACCCATCGGTGGCATAGGGCCGGAGAAAATGACATTTTAAAATTGTTCGAGCCCAAGTGTTGCATTATGCCCATGAAAAGTATGATATTTTCCCAAATGCAACTTTTTGCAAAATTTCTTTTTGATTCCTATGCAGGCCACTATTCTAAGCATACATACCAAATTTCAGGCAAATCGGTAGCATAGGGCCGGAGAAAATTACATTTTAAAATTGTTCAAGCCCAAGTGTTGCATTTTGCCCATGAAAAGTATGATATTTTCCCAAATGCAACTTTTTGCAAAATTTCTTTTTGATTCCTATGCAGGCCACTATTCTAAGCATACATACCAAATTTCAGGCAAATCGGTAGCATAGGGCCGGAGAAAATTACATTTTAAAATTGTTCGAGCCCAAGTGTTGCATTTTGCCCATGAAAAGTATGATATTTTCACAAATGCAACTTTTTGCAAAATTTCTTTTTGATTCCTATGCAGGCCACTATTCTAAGCGTACATACCAAATTTCATACCCATCGGTGGCATAGGGCCGGAGAAAATTACATTTTAAAATTGTTCGAGCCCAAGTGTTGCATTATGCCCATGAAAAGTATGATATTTTCACAAATGCAACTTTTTGCAAAATTTCTTTTTGATTCCAATGCAGGCCACTATTCTAAGCGTACATACCAAATTTCATACCCATCGGTGGCATAGGGCCGGAGAAAATGACATTTTAAAATTGTTCGAGCCCAAGTGTTGCATTTTGCCCATGAAAAGTATGATATTTTCCCAAATGCAACTTTTTGCAAAATTTCTTTTTGATTCCTATGCAGGCCACTATTCTAAGCATACATACCAAATTTCAGGCAAATCGGTAGCATAGGGCCGGAGAAAATTACATTTTATAATTGTTCGAGCCCAAGTGTTGCATTTTGCCAATGAAAAGTATGATATTTTCACAAATGCAACTTTTTGCAAAATTTCTTTTTGATTCCTATGCAGGCCACTATTCTAAGCGTACATACCAAATTTCATACCCATCGGTGGCATAGGGCCGGAGAAAATTACATTTTAAAATTGTTCGAGCCCAAGTGTTGCATTTTGCCCATGAAAAGTATGTTATTTTCCCAAATGCAACTTTTTGCAAAATTTCTTTTTGATTCCTATGCAGGCCACTATTCTAAGCATACATATCAAATTTCAGGCAAATCGGTAGCATAGGGCCGGAGAAAATTACATTTTAAAATTGTTCGAGCCCAAGTGTTGCATTATGCCCATGAAAAGTATAATATTTTCCCAAATGCAACTTTTTGCAAAATTTCTTTTTGATTCCTATGCAGGCCACTATTCTAAGCATACATACCAAATTTCAGGCAAATCGGTAGCATAGGGCCGGAGAAAATTACATTTTAAAATTGTTCGAGCCCAAGTGTTGCATTTTGCCCATGAAAAGTATGATATTTTCCCAAATGCAACTTTTTGCAAAATTTCTTTTTGATTCCTATGCAGGCCACTATTCTAAGCGTACATACCAAATTTCATACCCATCGGTGGCATAGGGCCGGAGAAAATTACATTTTAAAATTGTTCGAGCCCAAGTGTTGCATTATGCCCATGAAAAGTATGATATTTTCACAAATGCAACTTTTTGCAAAATTTCTTTTTGATTCCAATGCAGGCCACTATTCTAAGCGTACATACCAAATTTCATACCCATCGGTGGCATAGGGCCGGAGAAAATGACATTTTAAAATTGTTCGAGCCCAAGTGTTGCATTTTGCCCATGAAAAGTATGATATTTTCCCAAATGCAACTTTTTGCAAAATTTCTTTTTGATTCCTATGCAGGCCACTATTCTAAGCATACATACCAAATTTCAGGCAAATCGGTAGCATAGGGCCGGAGAAAATTACATTTTATAATTGTTCGAGCCCAAGTGTTGCATTTTGCCAATGAAAAGTATGATATTTTCACAAATGCAACTTTTTGCAAAATTTCTTTTTGATTCCTATGCAGGCCACTATTCTAAGCGTACATACCAAATTTCATACCCATCGGTGGCATAGGGCCGGAGAAAATTACATTTTAAAATTGTTCGAGCCCAAGTGTTGCATTTTGCCCATGAAAAGTATGATATTTTCCCAAATGCAACTTTTTGCAAAATTTCTTTTTGATTCCTATGCAGGCCACTATTCTAAGCGTACATACCAAATTTCATACCCATCGGTGGCATAGGGCCGGAGAAAATTACATTTTAAAATTGTTCGAGCCCAAGTGTTGCATTATGCCCATGAAAAGTATGATATTTTCACAAATGCAACTTTTTGCAAAATTTCTTTTTGATTCCTATGCAGGCCACTATTCTAAGCGTACATACCAAATTTCATACCCATCGGTGGCATAGGGCCGGAGAAAATTACATTTTAAAATTGTTCGAGCCCAAGTGTTGCATTATGCCCATGAAAAGTATGATATTTTCACAAATGCAACTTTTTGCAAAATTTCTTTTTGATTCCTATGCAGGCCACTATTCTAAGCGTACATACCAAATTTCATACCCATCGGTGGCATAGGGCCGGAGAAAATGACATTTTAAAATTGTTCGAGCCCAAGTGTTGCATTATGCCCATGAAAAGTATGATATTTTCCCAAATGCAACTTTTTGCAAAATTTCTTTTTGATTCCTATGCAGGCCACTATTCTAAGCATACATACCAAATTTCAGGCAAATCGGTAGCATAGGGCCGGAGAAAATTACATTTTAAAATTGTTCAAGCCCAAGTGTTGCATTTTGCCCATGAAAAGTATGATATTTTCCCAAATGCAACTTTTTGCAAAATTTCTTTTTGATTCCTATGCAGGCCACTATTCTAAGCATACATACCAAATTTCAGGCAAATCGGTAGCATAGGGCCGGAGAAAATTACATTTTAAAATTGTTCGAGCCCAAGTGTTGCATTTTGCCCATGAAAAGTATGATATTTTCACAAATGCAACTTTTTGCAAAATTTCTTTTTGATTCCTATGCAGGCCACTATTCTAAGCGTACATACCAAATTTCATACCCATCGGTGGCATAGGGCCGGAGAAAATGACATTTTAAAATTGTTCGAGCCCAAGTGTTGCATTATGCCCATGAAAAGTATGATATTTTCCCAAATGCAACTTTTTGCAAAATTTCTTTTTGATTCCTATGCAGGCCACTATTCTAAGCATACATACCAAATTTCAGGCAAATCGGTAGCATAGGGCCGGAGAAAATTACATTTTAAAATTGTTCGAGCCCAAGTGTTGCATTTTGCCCATGAAAAGTATGATATTTTCCCAAATGCAACTTTTTGCAAAATTTCTTTTTGATTCCTATGCAGGCCACTATTCTAAGCATACATACCAAATTTCAGGCAAATCGGTAGCATAGGGCCGGAGAAAATTACATTTTAAAATTGTTCAAGCCCAAGTGTTGCATTTTGCCCATGAAAAGTATGATATTTTCCCAAATGCAACTTTTTGCAAAATTTCTTTTTGATTCCTATGCAGGCCACTATTCTAAGCATACATACCAAATTTCAGGCAAATCGGTAGCATAGGGCCGGAGAAAATTACATTTTAAAATTGTTCGAGCCCAAGTGTTGCATTTTGCCCATGAAAAGTATGATATTTTCACAAATGCAACTTTTTGCAAAATTTCTTTTTGATTCCTATGCAGGCCACTATTCTAAGCGTACATACCAAATTTCATACCCATCGGTGGCATAGGGCCGGAGAAAATTACATTTTAAAATTGTTCGAGCCCAAGTGTTGCATTATGCCCATGAAAAGTATGATATTTTCACAAATGCAACTTTTTGCAAAATTTCTTTTTGATTCCAATGCAGGCCACTATTCTAAGCGTACATACCAAATTTCATACCCATCGGTGGCATAGGGCCGGAGAAAATGACATTTTAAAATTGTTCGAGCCCAAGTGTTGCATTTTGCCCATGAAAAGTATGATATTTTCCCAAATGCAACTTTTTGCAAAATTTCTTTTTGATTCCTATGCAGGCCACTATTCTAAGCGTACATACCAAATTTCATACCCATCGGTGGCATAGGGCCGGAGAAAATTACATTTTAAAATTGTTCGAGCCCAAGTGTTGCATTATGCCCATGAAAAGTATGATATTTTCACAAATGCAACTTTTTGCAAAATTTCTTTTTGATTCCTATGCAGGCCACTATTCTAAGCGTACATACCAAATTTCATACCCATCGGTGGCATAGGGCCGGAGAAAATGACATTTTAAAATTGTTCGAGCCCAAGTGTTGCATTATGCCCATGAAAAGTATGATATTTTCCCAAATGCAACTTTTTGCAAAATTTCTTTTTGATTCCTATGCAGGCCACTATTCTAAGCATACATACCAAATTTCAGGCAAATCGGTAGCATAGGGCCGGAGAAAATTACATTTTAAAATTGTTCAAGCCCAAGTGTTGCATTTTGCCCATGAAAAGTATGATATTTTCCCAAATGCAACTTTTTGCAAAATTTCTTTTTGATTCCTATGCAGGCCACTATTCTAAGCATACATACCAAATTTCAGGCAAATCGGTAGCATAGGGCCGGAGAAAATTACATTTTAAAATTGTTCGAGCCCAAGTGTTGCATTTTGCCCATGAAAAGTATGATATTTTCACAAATGCAACTTTTTGCAAAATTTCTTTTTGATTCCTATGCAGGCCACTATTCTAAGCGTACATACCAAATTTCATACCCATCGGTGGCATAGGGCCGGAGAAAATTACATTTTAAAATTGTTCGAGCCCAAGTGTTGCATTATGCCCATGAAAAGTATGATATTTTCACAAATGCAACTTTTTGCAAAATTTCTTTTTGATTCCAATGCAGGCCACTATTCTAAGCGTACATACCAAATTTCATACCCATCGGTGGCATAGGGCCGGAGAAAATGACATTTTAAAATTGTTCAAGCCCAAGTGTTGCATTTTGCCCATGAAAAGTATGATATTTTCCCAAATGCAACTTTTTGCAAAATTTCTTTTTGATTCCTATGCAGGCCACTATTCTAAGCATACATACCAAATTTCAGGCAAATCGGTAGCATAGGGCCGGAGAAAATTACATTTTAAAATTGTTCAAGCCCAAGTGTTGCATTTTGCCCATGAAAAGTATGATATTTTCCCAAATGCAACTTTTTGCAAAATTTCTTTTTGATTCCTATGCAGGCCACTATTCTAAGCATACATACCAAATTTCAGGCAAATCGGTAGCATAGGGCCGGAGAAAATTACATTTTAAAATTGTTCGAGCCCAAGTGTTGCATTTTGCCCATGAAAAGTATGATATTTTCACAAATGCAACTTTTTGCAAAATTTCTTTTTGATTCCTATGCAGGCCACTATTCTAAGCGTACATACCAAATTTCATACCCATCGGTGGCATAGGGCCGGAGAAAATTACATTTTAAAATTGTTCGAGCCCAAGTGTTGCATTATGCCCATGAAAAGTATGATATTTTCACAAATGCAACTTTTTGCAAAATTTCTTTTTGATTCCTATGCAGGCCACTATTCTAAGCATACATACCAAATTTCAGGCAAATCGGTAGCATAGGGCCGGAGAAAATTACATTTTAAAATTGTTCGAGCCCAAGTGTTGCATTTTGCCCATGAAAAGTATGATATTTTCCCAAATGCAACTTTTTGCAAAATTTCTTTTTGATTCCTATGCAGGCCACTATTCTAAGCGTACATACCAAATTTCATACCCATCGGTGGCATAGGGCCGGAGAAAATTACATTTTAAAATTGTTCGAGCCCAAGTGTTGCATTTTGCCCATGAAAAGTATGATATTTTCACAAATGCAACTTTTTGCAAAATTTCTTTTTGATTCCTATGCAGGCCACTATTCTAAGCATACATACCAAATTTCAGGCCAATCGGTAGCATAGGGCCGGAGAAAATTACATTTTAAAATTGTTCGAGCCCAAGTGTTGCATTTTGCCCATGAAAAGTATGATATTTTCACAAATGCAACTTTTTGCAAAATTTCTTTTTGATTCCTATGCAGGCCACTATTCTAAGCGTACATACCAAATTTCATACCCATCGGTGGCATAGGGCCGGAGAAAATTACATTTTAAAATTGTTCGAGCCCAAGTGTTGCATTATGCCCATGAAAAGTATGATATTTTCACAAATGCAACTTTTTGCAAAATTTCTTTTTGATTCCTATGCAGGCCACTATTCTAAGCATACATACCCAAATTTCAGGCAAATCGGTAGCATAGGGCCGGAGAAAATTACATTTTATAATTGTTCGAGCCCAAGTGTTGCATTTTGCCCATGAAAAGTATGATATTTTCACAAATGCAACTTTTTGCAAAATTTCTTTTTGATTCCTATGCAGGCCACTATTCTAAGCGTACATACCAAATTTCATACCCATCGGTGGCATAGGGCCGGAGAAAATTACATTTTAAAATTGTTCGAGCCCAAGTGTTGCATTTTGCCCATGAAAAGTATGATATTTTCCCAAATGCAACTTTTTGCAAAATTTCTTTTTGATTCCTATGCAGGCCACTATTCTAAGCATACATACCAAATTTCAGGCAAATCGGTAGCATAGGGCCGGAGAAAATTACATTTTAAAAATTTATGATATTTTCCCAAATGCAACTTTTTGCAAAATTTCTTTTTGATTCCTATGCAGGCCACTATTCTAAGCATACATACCAAATTTCAGGCAAATCGGTAGCATAGGGCCGGAGAAAATTACATTTTAAAATTGTTCAAGCCCAAGTGTTGCATTTTGCCCATGAAAAGTATGATATTTTCCCAAATGCAACTTTTTGCAAAATTTCTTTTTGATTCCTATGCAGGCCACTATTCTAAGCATACATACCAAATTTCAGGCAAATCGGTAGCATAGGGCCGGAGAAAATTACATTTTAAAATTGTTCAAGCCCAAGTGTTGCATTTTGCCCATGAAAAGTATGATATTTTCCCAAATGCAACTTTTTGCAAAATTTCTTTTTGATTCCTATGCAGGCCACTATTCTAAGCATACATACCAAATTTCAGGCAAATCGGTAGCATAGGGCCGGAGAAAATTACATTTTAAAATTGTTCGAGCCCAAGTGTTGCATTTTGCCCATGAAAAGTATGATATTTTCACAAATGCAACTTTTTGCAAAATTTCTTTTTGATTCCTATGCAGGCCACTATTCTAAGCGTACATACCAAATTTCATACCCATCGGTGGCATAGGGCCGGAGAAAATTACATTTTAAAATTGTTCGAGCCCAAGTGTTGCATTATGCCCATGAAAAGTATGATATTTTCACAAATGCAACTTTTTGCAAAATTTCTTTTTGATTCCAATGCAGGCCACTATTCTAAGCGTACATACCAAATTTCATACCCATCGGTGGCATAGGGCCGGAGAAAATGACATTTTAAAATTGTTCGAGCCCAAGTGTTGCATTTTGCCCATGAAAAGTATGATATTTTCCCAAATGCAACTTTTTGCAAAATTTCTTTTTGATTCCTATGCAGGCCACTATTCTAAGCATACATACCAAATTTCAGGCAAATCGGTAGCATAGGGCCGGAGAAAATTACATTTTATAATTGTTCGAGCCCAAGTGTTGCATTTTGCCAATGAAAAGTATGATATTTTCACAAATGCAACTTTTTGCAAAATTTCTTTTTGATTCCTATGCAGGCCACTATTCTAAGCGTACATACCAAATTTCATACCCATCGGTGGCATAGGGCCGGAGAAAATTACATTTTAAAATTGTTCGAGCCCAAGTGTTGCATTTTGCCCATGAAAAGTATGTTATTTTCCCAAATGCAACTTTTTGCAAAATTTCTTTTTGATTCCTATGCAGGCCACTATTCTAAGCATACATATCAAATTTCAGGCAAATCGGTAGCATAGGGCCGGAGAAAATTACATTTTAAAATTGTTCGAGCCCAAGTGTTGCATTATGCCCATGAAAAGTATAATATTTTCCCAAATGCAACTTTTTGCAAAATTTCTTTTTGATTCCTATGCAGGCCACTATTCTAAGCATACATACCAAATTTCAGGCAAATCGGTAGCATAGGGCCGGAGAAAATTACATTTTAAAATTGTTCAAGCCCAAGTGTTGCATTTTGCCCATGAAAAGTATGATATTTTCCCAAATGCAACTTTTTGCAAAATTTCTTTTTGATTCCTATGCAGGCCACTATTCTAAGCATACATACCAAATTTCAGGCAAATCGGTAGCATAGGGCCGGAGAAAATTACATTTTAAAATTGTTCAAGCCCAAGTGTTGCATTTTGCCCATGAAAAGTATGATATTTTCCCAAATGCAACTTTTTGCAAAATTTCTTTTTGATTCCTATGCAGGCCACTATTCTAAGCATACATACCAAATTTCAGGCAAATCGGTAGCATAGGGCCGGAGAAAATTACATTTTAAAATTGTTCGAGCCCAAGTGTTGCATTTTGCCCATGAAAAGTATGATATTTTCACAAATGCAACTTTTTGCAAAATTTCTTTTTGATTCCTATGCAGGCCACTATTCTAAGCGTACATACCAAATTTCATACCCATCGGTGGCATAGGGCCGGAGAAAATTACATTTTAAAATTGTTCGAGCCCAAGTGTTGCATTATGCCCATGAAAAGTATGATATTTTCACAAATGCAACTTTTTGCAAAATTTCTTTTTGATTCCAATGCAGGCCACTATTCTAAGCGTACATACCAAATTTCATACCCATCGGTGGCATAGGGCCGGAGAAAATGACATTTTAAAATTGTTCGAGCCCAAGTGTTGCATTTTGCCCATGAAAAGTATGATATTTTCCCAAATGCAACTTTTTGCAAAATTTCTTTTTGATTCCTATGCAGGCCACTATTCTAAGCATACATACCAAATTTCAGGCAAATCGGTAGCATAGGGCCGGAGAAAATTACATTTTATAATTGTTCGAGCCCAAGTGTTGCATTTTGCCAATGAAAAGTATGATATTTTCACAAATGCAACTTTTTGCAAAATTTCTTTTTGATTCCTATGCAGGCCACTATTCTAAGCGTACATACCAAATTTCATACCCATCGGTGGCATAGGGCCGGAGAAAATTACATTTTAAAATTGTTCGAGCCCAAGTGTTGCATTTTGCCCATGAAAAGTATGATATTTTCCCAAATGCAACTTTTTGCAAAATTTCTTTTTGATTCCTATGCAGGCCACTATTCTAAGCATACATATCAAATTTCAGGCAAATCGGTAGCATAGGGCCGGAGAAAATTACATTTTAAAATTGTTCGAGCCCAAGTGTTGCATTTTGCCCATGAAAAGTATGATATTTTCACAAATGCAACTTTTTGCAAAATTTCTTTTTGATTCCAATGCAGGCCACTATTCTAAGCGTACATACCAAATTTCATACCCATCGGTGGCATAGGGCCGGAGAAAATGACATTTTAAAATTGTTCGAGCCCAAGTGTTGCATTATGCCCATGAAAAGTATGATATTTTCCCAAATGCAACTTTTTGCAAAATTTCTTTTTGATTCCTATGCAGGCCACTATTCTAAGCGTACATACCAAATTTCATACCCATCGGTGGCATAGGGCCGGAGAAAATTACATTTTAAAATTGTTCGAGCCCAAGTGTTGCATTATGCCCATGAAAAGTATGATATTTTCACAAATGCAACTTTTTGCAAAATTTCTTTTTGATTCCTATGCAGGCCACTATTCTAAGCATACATACCAAATTTCAGGCAAATCGGTAGCATAGGGCCGGAGAAAATTACATTTTAAAATTGTTCGAGCCCAAGTGTTGCATTTTGCCCATGAAAAGTATGATATTTTCCCAAATGCAACTTTTTGCAAAATTTCTTTTTGATTCCTATGCAGGCCACTATTCTAAGCATACATACCAAATTTCAGGCAAATCGGTAGAATAGGGCCGGAGAAAATTACATTTTAAAATTGTTCGAGCCCAAGTGTTGCATTTTGCCCATGAAAAGTATGATATTTTCCCAAATGCAACTTTTTGCAAAATTTCTTTTTGATTCCTATGCAGGCCACTATTCTAAGCATACATACCAAATTTCAGGCAAATCGGTAGCATAGGGCCGGAGAAAATTACATTTTAAAATTGTTCGAGCCCAAGTGTTGCATTTTGCCCATGAAAAGTATGATATTTTCACAAATGCAACTTTTTGCAAAATTTCTTTTTGATTCCTATGCAGGCCACTATTCTAAGCGTACATACCAAATTTCATACCCATCGGTGGCATAGGGCCGGAGAAAATTACATTTTAAAATTGTTCGAGCCCAAGTGTTGCATTATGCCCATGAAAAGTATGATATTTTCACAAATGCAACTTTTTGCAAAATTTCTTTTTGATTCCAATGCAGGCCACTATTCTAAGCGTACATACCAAATTTCATACCCATCGGTGGCATAGGGCCGGAGAAAATGACATTTTAAAATTGTTCGAGCCCAAGTGTTGCATTATGCCCATGAAAAGTATGATATTTTCCCAAATGCAACTTTTTGCAAAATTTCTTTTTGATTCCTATGCAGGCCACTATTCTAAGCATACATACCAAATTTCAGGCAAATCGGTAGCATAGGGCCGGAGAAAATTACATTTTAAAATTGTTCAAGCCCAAGTGTTGCATTTTGCCCATGAAAAGTATGATATTTTCCCAAATGCAACTTTTTGCAAAATTTCTTTTTGATTCCTATGCAGGCCACTATTCTAAGCATACATACCAAATTTCAGGCAAATCGGTAGCATAGGGCCGGAGAAAATTACATTTTAAAATTGTTCGAGCCCAAGTGTTGCATTTTGCCCATGAAAAGTATGATATTTTCACAAATGCAACTTTTTGCAAAATTTCTTTTTGATTCCTATGCAGGCCACTATTCTAAGCGTACATACCAAATTTCATACCCATCGGTGGCATAGGGCCGGAGAAAATTACATTTTAAAATTGTTCGAGCCCAAGTGTTGCATTATGCCCATGAAAAGTATGATATTTTCACAAATGCAACTTTTTGCAAAATTTCTTTTTGATTCCAATGCAGGCCACTATTCTAAGCGTACATACCAAATTTCATACCCATCGGTAGCATAGGGCCGGAGAAAATTACATTTTAAAATTGTTCGAGCCCAAGTGTTGCATTTTGCCCATGAAAAGTATGATATTTTCCCAAATGCAACTTTTTGCAAAATTTCTTTTTGATTCCTATGCAGTAAGGCGGGTCACGAATGTATGGGGAAAAAAAAAATCTTGTTTTTATTTGACTAATAGTGATAAAAGGGTGCTAAATGACGATGAAAAATCACCTAATTTTTTTAATAATATTTGGATATCATCTTCTTCCTCCGGATTGACTTTGAAATTTCACATATTAGAGAAAAACCCGCCCTTGTTAAATCTTTAAAAAATATGAGATAAACAAGTTAAAATTAACTATTTTTCAATAAAACGCTAAATAGAGGGAATGTTTCGAATTATTTACTAAAAACATATATGAATATAATTCAAATTATCTCAAGGTAGTGTATTCAAATACCAGCAAAATCCTTCTTAATCTCAAATTTCGGCATTATTTTGCGAGACTCAATCTTCACCTTAATAAGACCTTCTCTTGCGGACTTCGTACATAAAATAGTCAAGGCTTCAATTACAGTCGTAACACCTCTTTCAACTGCTTGAGTATGACATGACAGATGCAGAAGAGGCAATCTACCTTCTCCCCCATGAGCTACAAATAATTGAAGATCTTCATCCAATATATTCTTCAGTATTGGGGGTTCGGTTACATTTTGCTTCCAAATAATATGATGCATCGAGGTTTACGTTTGGAAGATGGAACAGCCCTGTTTTACTTAGTTTCTTACTGCATGCTTTTAAAAAACGATGCGCAGCTAATTCTCGGATATGCTTGTGAGGGTCATTCAACATTGCAAGCAATAAATTTTCGGGGTGTGCGAAGTAACTGTTTCTTGCTATAACTGGATCAATTATAGTTTTTAATTCAGCTGATAAGTATCTAGGCGCTGAGATTAACTGCCACAGGTGACGTGCTCCATCATTGCAGGTGGTGTGAATTTTAATGCTGAACCAAGCCGGAGCATACACTTTAACAACATACGTTTCTAAAATAATAAGATTCTCTGAAGGAGCTTCCGTTGAAACATAAAGACGAAGAATTCGGTTAGCAAGCGTAAGCTATTTGGCATGAGACATTTTTCCAGGAGATTTGTGGCATAAATCTTCAGGTAATTCCCCCACCGTAACGCAGATACTATTTTATACAAATATAAGTGATCTGTATCCACGTCTTTAGTAAAAAATTCATGCAACTCTCCATCAATTTTCTGAAAATGAGCCATAGGCTTTTTTTCACAGATTTCCAAAGCTAGTCCTATTGTGCTAGTCCTATTGTCCTATGTTTGAGGTCCAGATGTCTTACCGTCAAGATGTGCAAACAAATGCCGAAATGGTAACTCGTTCATGTGAAGCAAGAAAATTATCCATTGCAATGGTTTATAACTTTCGAAGTGCCAAAGTTTGGTACAATAAAACCTAAATATATTTTGAGTCTGGCTCTTTTATCAATGAAATATGCTCTTCAATGCGTCATTCTCTGAATTGTGTCCCCTCCCTTTCCCTGATAATTAATGTTTTATCTTTGCGGCCATCAAAATATATTTGGGGGTTTTTATAAAACTATGTGTTGTGCCCTTAATATTTCCTCTTGTTTTCTTTCGTTCTCTGCGAAGTTTACTCTTGTCAATGACTGGAATATTAGACTTGATGTCATACAGAACTGCTAAGGCAATGGCTGCCGCTGCCTTATCCGACACTCCATATCTATCACAAGTTTTAGACAGTGTGGAGTGATCAATATTGACCGAAGCCTGCTTCTGAAGCGTTTGAGGTACAACATTAGGTTTGAAAACATCTTTACAATCGGATTCATTTGATGCAGAATACGTGGAAATATCGATTAGAGAGGTAGTTGGCTTACCTGTGCTTTTATTTTTAGACGGGCACAATGATTTTTGCTTCAAGAGTTTTTTTTTTCAACCCAGTTTTCATTTGTTTTGTTGAAGCGATATCCACGTTTCCTATTATCATTTTTCGTGTAGTACGTTGGTCAGTAATGAAACTCTATTCATTTACAAGTATTTTTGATGTCTAGGATAGTCACATTTACTGAAATCATTGCATTTGCAAGACGAAATATCAAACAGCGCTTTACTTTTGCAGCGGAATTCCTCCATTTTTTCTCCGGTATTAGTGCAATCGGTGCTCTCCCCGCCCTCACCTCACGCCTCCAATAATCAAAACCGGGACTTTTTTAAAAATGATTTCGTAAATATATACTACATTTGCTATGGAAGATTACAAAAAAAATGGTTAAAAATATTCATAGTAACTTTTATATACACTAGAAATAACCTCAAATATTGAAAATTTTCAAAACTTTGAAGTGAATCCGGAGGAAGAAGGTCGTATCAGAAAATTTTAAAATTTTAAACACGTCGTTTTCAACCCATTTGGCACCCTTTTATCGCTCTTAGAATTTGAAATTAACACTTTTTTTAAAATGACCCACCTTACTATGCAGGCCACTATTCTAAGCGTACATACCAAATTTCATACCCATCGGTGGCATAGGGCCGGAGAAAATTACATTTTAAAATTGTTCGAGCCCAAGTGTTGCATTTTGCCCATGAAAAGTATGATATTTTCCCAAATGCAACTTTTTGCAAAATTTCTTTTTGATTCCTATGCAGGCCACTATTCTAAGCATACATACCAAATTGCAGGCAAATCGGTAGCATAGGGCCGGAGAAAATTACATTTTATAATTGTTCGAGCCCAAGTGTTGCATTTTGCCCATGAAAAGTATGATATTTTCACAAATGCAACTTTTTGCAAAATTTCTTTTTGATTCCTATGCAGGCCACTATTCTAAGCATACATACCAAATTTCAGGCAAATCGGTAGCATAGGGCCGGAGAAAATTACATTTTAAAATTGTTCAAGCCCAAGTGTTGCATTTTGCCCATGAAAAGTATGATATTTTCCCAAATGCAACTTTTTGCAAAATTTCTTTTTGATTCCTATGCAGGCCACTATTCTAAGCATACATACCAAATTTCAGGCAAATCGGTAGCATAGGGCCGGAGAAAATTACATTTTAAAATTGTTCGAGCCCAAGTGTTGCATTTTGCCCATGAAAAGTATGATATTTTCACAAATGCAACTTTTTGCAAAATTTCTTTTTGATTCCTATGCAGGCCACTATTCTAAGCGTACATACCAAATTTCATACCCATCGGTGGCATAGGGCCGGAGAAAATTACATTTTAAAATTGTTCGAGCCCAAGTGTTGCATTATGCCCATGAAAAGTATGATATTTTCACAAATGCAACTTTTTGCAAAATTTCTTTTTGATTCCAATGCAGGCCACTATTCTAAGCGTACATACCAAATTTCATACCCATCGGTAGCATAGGGCCGGAGAAAATTACATTTTAAAATTGTTCGAGCCCAAGTGTTGCATTTTGCCCATGAAAAGTATGATATTTTCCCAAATGCAACTTTTTGCAAAATTTCTTTTTGATTCCTATGCAGGCCACTATTCTAAGCGTACATACCAAATTTCATACCCATCGGTGGCATAGGGCCGGAGAAAATTACATTTTAAAATTGTTCGAGCCCAAGTGTTGCATTTTGCCCATGAAAAGTATGATATTTTCCCAAATGCAACTTTTTGCAAAATTTCTTTTTGATTCCTATGCAGGCCACTATTCTAAGCATACATACCAAATTTCAGGCAAATCGGTAGCATAGGGCCGGAGAAAATTACATTTTATAATTGTTCGAGCCCAAGTGTTGCATTTTGCCCATGAAAAGTATGATATTTTCACAAATGCAACTTTTTGCAAAATTTCTTTTTGATTCCTATGCAGGCCACTATTCTAAGCGTACATACCAAATTTCATACCCATCGGTGGCATAGGGCCGGAGAAAATGACATTTTAAAATTGTTCGAGCCCAAGTGTTGCATTATGCCCATGAAAAGTATGATATTTTCCCAAATGCAACTTTTTGCAAAATTTCTTTTTGATTCCTATGCAGGCCACTATTCTAAGCGTACATACCAAATTTCATACCCATCGGTGGCATAGGGCCGGAGAAAATTACATTTTAAAATTGTTCGAGCCCAAGTGTTGCATTATGCCCATGAAAAGTATGATATTTTCACAAATGCAACTTTTTGCAAAATTTCTTTTTGATTCCTATGCAGGCCACTATTCTAAGCATACATACCAAATTTCAGGCAAATCGGTAGCATAGGGCCGGAGAAAATTACATTTTAAAATTGTTCGAGCCCAAGTGTTGCATTTTGCCCATGAAAAGTATGATATTTTCCCAAATGCAACTTTTTGCAAAATTTCTTTTTGATTCCTATGCAGGCCACTATTCTAAGCATACATACCAAATTTCAGGCAAATCGGTAGCATAGGGCCGGAGAAAATTACATTTTAAAATTGTTCGAGCCCAAGTGTTGCATTTTGCCCATGAAAAGTATGATATTTTCACAAATGCAACTTTTTGCAAAATTTCTTTTTGATTCCTATGCAGGCCACTATTCTAAGCGTACATACCAAATTTCAGGCACATCGGTAGCGTAGTGCGGGGAAAATTACATTTTAAAATTGTTCGAGCCCAAGTGTTGCATTTTGCCCATGAAAAGTATGATATTTTCACAAATGCAACTTTTTGCAAAATTTCTTTTTGATTCCTATGCAGGCCACTATTCTAAGCGTACATACCAAATTTCATACCCATCGGTGGCATAGGGCCGGAGAAAATTACATTTTAAAATTGTTCGAGCCCAAGTGTTGCATTATGCCCATGAAAAGTATGATATTTTCACAAATGCAACTTTTTGCAAAATTTCTTTTTGATTCCTATGCAGGCCACTATTCTAAGCATACATACCAAATTTCAGGCAAATCGGTAGCATAGGGCCGGAGAAAATTACATTTTAAAATTGTTCGAGCCCAAGTGTTGCATTTTGCCCATGAAAAGTATGATATTTTCACAAATGCAACTTTTTGCAAAATTTCTTTTTGATTCCTATGCAGGCCACTATTCTAAGCGTACATACCAAATTTCAGGCACATCGGTAGCGTAGTGCGGGGAAAATTACATTTTAAAATTGTTCGAGCCCAAGTGTTGCATTTTGCCCATGAAAAGTATGATATTTTCCCAAATGCAACTTTTTGCAAAATTTCTTTTTGATTCCTATGCAGGCCACTATTCTAAGCATACATACCAAATTTCAGGCAAATCGGTAGCATAGGGCCGGAGAAAATTACATTTTAAAATTGTTCGAGCCCAAGTGTTGCATTTTGCCCATGAAAAGTATGATATTTTCCCAAATGCAACTTTTTGCAAAATTTCTTTTTGATTCCTATGCAGGCCACTATTCTAAGCGTACATACCAAATTTCATACCCATCGGTGGCATAGGGCCGGAGAAAATTACATTTTAAAATTGTTCGAGCCCAAGTGTTGCATTATGCCCATGAAAAGTATGATATTTTCACAAATGCAACTTTTTGCAAAATTTCTTTTTGATTCCAATGCAGGCCACTATTCTAAGCGTACATACCAAATTTCATACCCATCGGTGGCATAGGGCCGGAGAAAATGACATTTTAAAATTGTTCGAGCCCAAGTGTTGCATTATGCCCATGAAAAGTATGATATTTTCCCAAATGCAACTTTTTGCAAAATTTCTTTTTGATTCCTATGCAGGCCACTATTCTAAGCATACATACCAAATTTCAGGCAAATCGGTAGCATAGGGCCGGAGAAAATTACATTTTAAAATTGTTCAAGCCCAAGTGTTGCATTTTGCCCATGAAAAGTATGATATTTTCCCAAATGCAACTTTTTGCAAAATTTCTTTTTGATTCCTATGCAGGCCACTATTCTAAGCATACATACCAAATTTCAGGCAAATCGGTAGCATAGGGCCGGAGAAAATTACATTTTAAAATTGTTCGAGCCCAAGTGTTGCATTTTGCCCATGAAAAGTATGATATTTTCACAAATGCAACTTTTTGCAAAATTTCTTTTTGATTCCTATGCAGGCCACTATTCTAAGCGTACATACCAAATTTCATACCCATCGGTGGCATAGGGCCGGAGAAAATTACATTTTAAAATTGTTCGAGCCCAAGTGTTGCATTATGCCCATGAAAAGTATGATATTTTCACAAATGCAACTTTTTGCAAAATTTCTTTTTGATTCCAATGCAGGCCACTATTCTAAGCGTACATACCAAATTTCATACCCATCGGTAGCATAGGGCCGGAGAAAATTACATTTTAAAATTGTTCGAGCCCAAGTGTTGCATTTTGCCCACGAAAAGTATGATATTTTCCCAAATGCAACTTTTTGCAAAATTTCTTTTTGATTCCTATGCAGGCCACTATTCTAAGCGTACATACCAAATTTCATACCCATCGGTGGCATAGGGCCGGAGAAAATTACATTTTAAAATTGTTCGAGCCCAAGTGTTGCATTTTGCCCATGAAAAGTATGATATTTTCCCAAATGCAACTTTTTGCAAAATTTCTTTTTGATTCCTATGCAGGCCACTATTCTAAGCATACATACCAAATTGCAGGCAAATCGGTAGCATAGGGCCGGAGAAAATTACATTTTATAATTGTTCGAGCCCAAGTGTTGCATTTTGCCCATGAAAAGTATGATATTTTCACAAATGCAACTTTTTGCAAAATTTCTTTTTGATTCCTATGCAGGCCACTATTCTAAGCATACATACCAAATTTCAGGCAAATCGGTAGCATAGGGCCGGAGAAAATTACATTTTAAAATTGTTCGAGCCCAAGTGTTGCATTTTGCCCATGAAAAGTATGATATTTTCACAAATGCAACTTTTTGCAAAATTTCTTTTTGATTCCTATGCAGGCCACTATTCTAAGCGTACATACCAAATTTCATACCCATCGGTGGCATAGGGCCGGAGAAAATTACATTTTAAAATTGTTCGAGCCCAAGTGTTGCATTATGCCCATGAAAAGTATGATATTTTCACAAATGCAACTTTTTGCAAAATTTCTTTTTGATTCCAATGCAGGCCACTATTCTAAGCGTACATACCAAATTTCATACCCATCGGTGGCATAGGGCCGGAGAAAATGACATTTTAAAATTGTTCGAGCCCAAGTGTTGCATTTTGCCCATGAAAAGTATGATATTTTCCCAAATGCAACTTTTTGCAAAATTTCTTTTTGATTCCTATGCAGGCCACTATTCTAAGCATACATACCAAATTTCAGGCAAATCGGTAGCATAGGGCCGGAGAAAATTACATTTTATAATTGTTCGAGCCCAAGTGTTGCATTTTGCCAATGAAAAGTATGATATTTTCACAAATGCAACTTTTTGCAAAATTTCTTTTTGATTCCTATGCAGGCCACTATTCTAAGCGTACATACCAAATTTCATACCCATCGGTGGCATAGGGCCGGAGAAAATTACATTTTAAAATTGTTCGAGCCCAAGTGTTGCATTTTGCCCATG
>CATOTW010000004.1:0-56628 GCA_951813805.1 Limnephilus auricula
TGCACCTAATTATGGTGAAATATGAACCACAGAAGCTGAGAAATACACCTTATAATGGTGCAATAATCACCCCAAATTGCACCTATAAAAGGTAAAATAAGCACAATCAAAATGGAAAATTTGCATCTCAGAATGGTGAAATATGTACCATCAAAATGGTGAACTATGCACCTCAGAATGGTGTATTATGGAGCCTCTCGAAGGTAAAAAATGCACTCAAGAATGCTTAAAAAATGCACCTAATTATGGTGAAATATGAACCACAGAAGCTGAGAAATGCACCTTATAATGGTGCAATAATCACCCCAAATTGCACCTATAAAAGGTAAAATAAGCACAATCAAAATGGAAAATTTGCATCTCAAAATGGTGAAATATGTACCATCAAAATGGTGAAAAATGCACCTCAGAATGGTGTATTATTGAACCTCTCGATGGTTAAAAATTCACTCAAGAATGCTTAAAAAATGCACCTAATTATGGTGAAATATGAACCACAGAAGTGAAAAATGCACCTCAGAATGGTGTATTATGTTGAAAAATGCACCTCAGAATGGTGTATTATGGAACTTCTCGATGGTAAAAAATGCACTCAAGAATGCTTAAAAAATGCACCTAATTATGGTGAAATATGAACCACAAAAGCTGAAAAATGCAATTTATAATGGTGCAATAATCACCCCAAATTGCACCTATAAAAGGTAAAATACGCACAATCAAAATGGAAAATTTGCATCTCAAAATGGTGAAATATGTACCATCAAAATGGTGAAAAATGCACCTCAGAATGGTGTATTATGGAACCTCTCGATGGTAAAAAATGCACTCAAGAATGCTTAAAAAATGCAGCTAATTATGGTGAAATATGAACCACAGAAGCTGAGAAATGCACCTAATAATGGTGCAATAATCACCCCGAATTGCACCTATAAAAGGTAAAATAAGCACAATCAAAATGGAAAATTTGCATCTCAAAATGGTGAAATATGTACCATCTAAATGGTGAAAAATGCACCTCAGAACGGTGTATTATGGAACCTCTCGATGGTAAAAAATGCACTCAAGAATGCTTAAAAAATGCACCTAATTATGGTGAAATATGAACCACAAAAGCTGAAAAATGCAACTTATAATGGTGCAATAATCACCCCAAATTGCACCTTTTAAAGGTAAAATATGCAAAATCAAAATGGAAAATATGCATCTCAGAATGGTGAAATAAGTACCATCAAAATGGTGAAAAATGCACCTCACAATGGTGTATTGTGGAACCTCTCGATGGTAAAAAATGCACTCAAGAATGCTTAAAAACGCACCTAATTATGGTGAAATATGAATTACAGAAGCTGAAAAATGCACCTTATAATGGTTCAATAATCACCCCAAATTGCACCTATTAAAAGTAAAATAAGCACAATCAAAATGAAAAATTCGCATCTTCGAATGGTGAAATATGTACCATCAAAATGGAGAATAATGCACCACAGAATGGTGTGTTATGGAACCTCTCGATGGTAAAAAATGCACTCAAAAATGCACCTAATTATGGTGAAATATGAACCAGAGAACCTGACAAATGCAACTTATAATGGTGCAATAATCACCCCAGAATGCTTAAAATTGAACATATTAAAGGTGAAATAAGCACAATCAAAATGGGAAATATGCATCTACCAATAATCGTGAAATATGAACAACAGAATGGTGTATTATGGAACCTCACAATGCTGAAAAATGCCTTCAAGAATGCTTAAAAAATGCATCTTATTATGGTAAAATATGAACCCCAGAAAGCTGAAAAAATGCAACTTATAATGGTGAAATATTCACCCCAGAAAGCTTATAATTGCACCTATTAAAGGTGACATAAGCACAATCAAAATGGGAAATATGCATCTCAGAATGGTGTTTTATGGTACCTCTCAACGTTTAAAAAATGCACTCAAGAATGCTTAAAAAATGCATCTTATTATGGTAAAATATGAACCCCAGAAAGCTGAAAAAATGCAACTTATAATGGTGAAATATTCACCCCAGAATGCTTATAATTGCACCTATTAAAGGTGACATAAGCACAATCAAAATGGGAAATATGCATCTCAGAATGGTGTTTTATGGTACCTCTCAACGTTTAAAAAATGCACTCAAGAATGCTTAAAAAATGCATCTTATTATGGTGAAATATTCACCCCAGAAAGCTTATAATTGCACCTATTAAAGGTGAAATAAGCACTATCAAAATGGAAAGTATGCATCTCAGAATGGTGAAATATGCACCACAGAATGGTGTATTATGGAAACTCTCAATGGTAAAAAATGCACTCAAGAATGCTTAAAATATGCACCTAATTATGGTGAAATATGAACCACAAAAGCTGAAAAATGCAACTTATAATGGTGCAATAATCACCCCAAATTGCACCTTTTAAAGGTAAAATATGCAAAATCAAAATGGAAAATATGCATCTCAGAATGGTGAAATATGCACCACAGAATGGTGTATTATGGAAACTCTCAATGGTAAAAAATGCACTCAAGAATGCTTAAAAAATGCACCTAATTATGGTGAAATATGAACCACAGAAGCTGAAAAATGCACCTTATAATGGTGCAATAATCACCCCAAATTGCATCTATTAAAGGTAAAATAGGCACATTAAAAACGGAAAATATGCATCTCAGTATGGTGAAATATGTATCATCAAAATGGTGAAAAATGCACCTCAGAATGGTGTATTATGGTGACTCTCGATGGTAAAAAATGCAATCAAGAATGCTTAAAAAATGCACCTAATTATGGTGAAATATGAACCACAGAAGCTGAGAAATGCACCTTATAATGGTGCAATAATCACCCCAAATTGCACCTATAAAAGGTAAAATAAGCACAATCAAAATGGAAATTATGCATCTCAGAATGGTGAAATATGTACCATCAAAATGGTGAAAAATGCACCTCACAATGGTGTATTGTGGAACCTCTCGATGGTAAAAAATGCACTCAAGAATGCTTAAAAAATGCACCTAATTATGGTGAAATATGAATTACAGAAGCTGAAAAATGCACCTTATAATGGTTCAATAATCACCCCAAATTGCACCTATTAAAGGTAAAATAAGCACAATCAAAATGAAAAATTTGCATCTTAGAATGGTGAAATATGTACCATCAAAATGGAGAATAATGCACCACAGAATGGTGTGTTATGGAACCTCTCGATGGTAAAAAATGCACTCAAAAATGCACCTAATTATGGTGAAATATGAACCAGAGAACCTGACAAATGCAACTTATAATGGTGCAATAATCACCCCAGAATGCTTAAAATTGAACATATTAAAGGTGAAATAAGCACAATCAAAATGGGAAATATGCATCTACCAATAATGGTGAAATATGAACAACAGAATGGTGTATTATGGAACCTCACAATGCTGAAAAATGCCTTCAAGAATGCTTAAAAAATGCATTTTATTATGGTAAAATATGAACCCCAGAAAGCTGAAAAACTGCAACTTATAATGGTGAAATATTCACCCCAGAATGCTTATAATTGCACCTATTAAAGGTGACATAAGCACAATCAAAATGGGAAATATGCATCTCAGAATGGTGTTTTATGGTACCTCTCAACGTTTAAAAAATGCACTCAAGAATGCTTAAAAAATGCATCTTATTATGGTGAAATATTCACCCCAGAAAGCTTATAATTGCACCTATTAAAGGTGAAATAAGCACTATCAAAATGGAAAGTATGCATCTCAGAATGGTGAAATATGTACCATCAAAATGGTGAAAAATGCACCTCAGAATGGTGTATTATGGAACCTCTCGATGGTAAAAAAAGCACTCAAAAATGCTTTAAAAATGCACCTAATTATGGGGAAATATGAACCACAAAAGCTGAAAAATGCAACTTATAATGGTGCAATAATCACCCCAAATTGCACCTTTTAAAGGTAAAATAAGCAAAATCAAAATGGAAAATATGCATCTCAGAATGGTGAAATATGAACCATCAAAATGTTGAAAAATGCGCCTCAGAATGGTGTATTATGGAACCTCTCGATGGTAAAAAATGCTCTCAAGAATGCTTAAAAAATTCACCTAATTATGGTGAAATATGAACCACGGAAGCTGAAAAATGCACCTTATAATGGTGCAATAATCACCCCAAATTGCATCTATTAAAGGTAAAATAGGCACATTAAAAACGGAAAATATGCATCTCAGTATGGTGAAATATGTATCATCAAAATGGTGAAAAATGCACCTCAGAATGGTGTATTATGGTGACTCTCGATGGTAAAAAATGCAATCAAGAATGCTTAAAAAATGCACCTACTTATGGTGAAATATGAACCACAGAAGCTGAGAAATGCACCTTATAATGGTGCAATAATCACCCCGATTTGCACCTATAAAAGGTAAAATAAGCACAATCAAAATGGAAAATTTGCATCTCTAAATGGTGAAATATGTACCATCAAAATGGTGAAAAATGCACCTCAGAATGGTGTATTATGGAACCTCTCGATGGTTAAAAATGCACTCAAGAATGCTTAAAAAATGCACCAAATTATGGTGAAATATGAACCACAGAAGCTGAAAAATGCACCTTATAATGGTGCAATAATCACCCCAAATTGCATCTATTAAAGGTAAAATAAGCACAATCAAAATGGAAAATATGCATCTCAGAATGGTGAAATATGTACCATCAAAATGGTGAAAAATGCACCTCATAATGGTGTATTATGGAACCTCTCGATGGTAAAAAATGCACTCAAGAATGCTTAAAAAATGCAACTTATTATGGTGAAATATGAACCACAGAAGCTGAAAAATGCAACTTATAATGGTGCAATAATCACGGCTTAAAATTGCACCTATTAAAGGTAAAATAAGCACAATCAAATTGGAAAATATGCATCTCAGAATGGTGAAATATGTACCATCAAAATGGTGAAAAATTCACCTCAGAATGGTGTATTATGAAGCCTCTCGAAGGTTAAAAATGCACTCAAGAATGCTTAAAAAATTCACCTAATTATGGTGAAATATGAACCACAGAAGCTGAGAAATGCACCTTATAATGGTGCAATAATCACCCCAAATTGCACCTATAAAAGGTAAAATAAGCACAATCAAAATGGAAAATTTGCATCTCAAAATGGTGAAATATGTACCATCAAAATGGTGAAAAATGCACCTCAGAATGGTGTATTATGGAACCTCTCGATGGTAAAAAACGCACTCAAAAATGCTTTAAAAATGCACCTAATTATGGGGAAATATGAACCACAAAAGCTGAAAAATGCAACTTATAATGGTGCAATAATCACCCCAAATTGCACCTTTTAAAGGTAAAATAAGCAAAATCAAAATGGAAAATATGCATCTCAGAATGGTGAAATATGAACCATCAAAATGGTGAAAAATGCGCCTCAGAATGGTGTATTATGGAACCTCTCGATGGTAAAAAATGCACTCAAGAATGCTTAAAAAATTCACCTAATTATGGTGAAATATGAACCACAGAAGCTGAAAAATGCGCCTTATAATGGTGCAATAATCACCGCAAATTGCACCTATTAAAGGTGAAATAAGCACAATCAAGACGACAATAACAATCACGACGTGTTCTGTCAAACCTCTTGTTTAAAATATATAAAAACAACAAAATCCCAAATTTACAAGTAAAAAAGTGAAACCATTAGATAAATCGTCCTCGAATTATTCGGTGGAAGTGTTTTTTCAGTTCAATATTTCTGTTTTATACTCAGTTGTTTAGTTTAATAATTTAAAAACTTTGCTTTTAAATTCTCAGAAGTTTTCTAATAAACTGTCATAACATCTTAAACAATGAAAATAGTAGATGTGTGAAACAATTAATGTGAAAGTGAATATCATTAAAAAAAAAAAAACATTTTTAATTGTTTAAGAAACATTGTGGGATAGTGAAAAATTTTATCAAAAATAACATTGTCATCTTCCAAAGCTGAATAACGATATATGAAGGTCTATACTGTCGCTAACTCTTAACTGGGAAGTGGTCCTGTGGATAAATCGGTCACGCTACTTGGAATTTATATCGACGGCCGGCGCGGCGTACGTTCGATCCCCAACCAAACCAACAGAATTTTTATTTTTTATATATCAAACGCACTACTGGTGAAAGTCAACGGGGTGCGTTCAAGGCCCAGTGATTCCATTAAAATTTTAATTTGAATAATATAAAAAAAAAAATTATATATAAAAATTCCTCTAACCATGCCTAACTGCTCAGTATGTCCCGAATCCGGTACCTCTACGGGAACAACGTTTGTTTGCACAGTATGTAAAGCGACATACCACCTTCTCTGCGGTGGAATCACCGAAACTGCATACCGACGACTCACTACGGAACGACGCGCTCAACTTAATTGCAAGAAGTGCGCAACTGTAATGATTGACACCTCTTCCCAGGCACAGTCACCGGTTTGCGATGTCAGTGGTGACAAAGGATTGGACAACACTGACTTCATGAAAACTCAGCATGCTATCGTCGCACAAAATAATAAAATTCTCGAAACCATCACCTTCATGAGCAAGCAGTACGAAGATATTCTCTGCCGTGTGCGGGAGTTAGAGGATAAAAATATGGTCCTGACAAAACAAAATACTTCTCTAGAATCCCGAATTGACCTACTAGAAGGCCAGCTCGAAAATATCGAAAGATCGGCTAGAGCCAAAAATGTGGAAGTCAGAGGAATATCCGAATCAAACGGAGAAAGTTTGAAAAATATATTTCACAATATATGCAAAACCATTAAATCAAAAGTTGATACATCAAACATAGAAGCAGCCTACAGGATACAAAAACATAAAAATTGACCTATTGTTTTTAAGTTGACTACAAATCAAGACCGGGACCAATTACTTACTGACCTAAAAGCTTTTCACAAACAAGCTTCCAGTCGCGAAGAGAAGCTCAACACACTAAACATAGGAATTGCCGGACCGAGCTCACCAGTCTACGTTGCGGAACAACTGACATTTCGTGCAAATCACCTATGGTACCTGGCCCGCCAAGCTACAAAGGAAAAAAAAATTAAATATGCGTGGATTAAAGCTGGACAAATATATGTACGAAGAGATATCGGAACACCTGCAATTCTTGTTTCTAATGCGGACAAACTGGCACAACTCTCACCAAATTCATCACAGTAATAGTTCTAAAATGATCATGTATTGCTCGCAAATTATTTCTCCAGCTTCGATTCTTAATACCGCCACCAAAAATCAACGAAAGTATAACGCTACATTATCTATTTTACATCAGATCATCGAATATCGGACGCGCCCCCCCGAAGGTACAAACCACTCGAATTCTCAACTGTTTCCCAACTCTCGATCAACTCAATTAATTTTCAATTGATGATTTCATATGTAAACAAATTGAAAATACCTACAACATCCAAGAATACATGGCATGTAATGATTTTTTCCCCCCCAAGTTTAATGGTTTATTCATACTACACCAAAATATTCGAAGTATTTTCAAAAACTTTGATGAATTTATTATTAAAATCAACAACTTAATATTTCAACCAGACTGCATAATATTAACAGAGACATTCACAAATGATGAGTCACCAGCTTATCAGATACCTAACTATACATTCATTCCGACAAAAGTAAATATAAATAAAAATAGTGGAATTGCAGTATTCGTTCACACCAATTTCAATATTGTCAAGATTTTAGAACACCCAATACCACAGACTAACTGTATTCAAATCGAAATAAAACTCGACAAATGTATTTATCACATCATTGCCATTTACAGAACACACGAATCAAATATTGCACTATTCATTAATGAACTAAAAAATATCTTACTAACTCTTAAAAATAAAACCTGTTTTATTGCTGGCGATTTTAATATTAATATTAACGATAAATCCGAAAATATTTTCAAAAATGAGTATCTAAATTGTATGACTGAATTAGATTTTAAATCATGCATAAACAAAAATACCCGAGAATTAAATGGGCAAAAATCGTCCTGTCTAAATCATATTTGGATAAACATAAAATTACAAAACCTTTATAAAATCAAAACAATGATTTGGAAAACAAATATTACTGACCACCATACTTGTTTATTATTATATTATGATAACGACATGAAATCAGAAATAAAAGCTCCAATTACGATTAAAAAAACCACAAATATTGCGATGTTAGAGAAAAAATTGAAAGCAGAAACTTGGTATTCAATATTACAATCGAACGATGTAGAAAAATGCTCAAATATGTTCGAAATAATACTCATGAATCATATTGAAACCTCCACAACAGAGGTGTCATTATACACGAATTCAAAATTTAGACGTATACAACCTTGGATCACTTGTGGTCTAATAAAATCTATTAGAGAAAAAGAAAAACTATATAAAAATACAATTAAAAATCCACACGATGAAAAGGCTAAGATCGTACTCAAAAAGTATAGAAATAAATTAACAACATCAATTAAAATAAGTAAAGACAACTACTTTAAAAAAATAATCTCTACCTCAGAAAACAATATGAAAGTTATTTGGAAAACGGTAAATTATGCAATTGACAACAAGAAAACAAAAAACTCTATAAAATACTTAAATCATGAAAATAATATTATAGATGTATCCAAAGACCCTAAACTAACAGCAAACATTTTTAATTCTTATTTCTCTAAAGTAGGAAATAAACTCGCTGAAAAAATCTCAAAACCATTACACACACCAAAACCTAACACTAATAATACACAAAACCGAAATACACTATCCACTTTTAAAAAAACTACTGAATCTGAAATACAACTTATTATAGAAAACATGAAAGACGGATCGTCTCCAGGTTTTGACCACATTTCTGTGAAAATTCTTAAAACAATGAAAATGTATTTACTTAAACCTCTTAACCACCTTATTAATCTCAGTCTAACTAAAGGAATATTCCCAACAAATTATAAAAAGTCCATAATATCCCCTATATTTAAAACCGGTGACCCACAAATTGTTTCAAATTATCGACCGATATCTCTAATATCAAATATAGCAAGAATATTTGAAAAAATTGTAAAAAACCGAATGGTAGATTTTCTAGAGAAGAATAAAATATTACACTGCAATCAATTCGGATTCTTAAAAACAAAAGGCACACAAGACGCAATAGCAAATGTAACATCATTAATATACTCCGCACTTGATGAAGGAAATAAATGCGCAGGAATATTCATAGATCTAAGAAAAGCATTCGATAGTATCTCACATATAAAACTTATTAAAAAACTGAAAACAAATAACGTCAATGATAAAGCCCTCCAATGGATAGATAGTTACTTGAACAATCGTCCACAGTTTGTTAAAATAAATGACAAAACTAGTGCCCAAGAAACATCAAATTTTGGTATCCCACAGGGCACCGTACTGGGACCAATATTGTTCATTTTGTACGTAAACGACATATTTATTCAACCTTTACATGGACAAATTATCTCTTACGCCGATGATACGGTTCTTATAATAAAAGACAAAACATGGGAAAAAATTAATTTAAAAGCCACAGAGGATATAAATAATCTAAAAATATGGTTTGACAATAACCTCTTGTCGTTAAATAGTGATAAAACATATGTCATCCCTTTCGAAATTAACACTAACAATATACCACCAAATCTTCAAATCATCTTGCATAATCATTCTCTTGCACAACATGACAATAATCACTGTGAACAAGAATGTTCACTCCTGAAAACAGCGGATAAAATTACATATCTTGGAATAATCATAGATAAAAACCTAAAATGGAAAGAACACATCAGCCACACAATAAAAAGAATTAGGAAATTAATTTATATATTCTTACGAATTAGAAACTTCTTATCAACGAAAAATCTATACTCAATATACTACGCATTAGTACAGTCTATTCTTCAGTACGCCATTATCAGTTGGGGAGCAGCTTACAAAACTAGTTTGACCCCCATAGAAATTGTTCAAAAACTCATAATAAAAATTATACTAAAAAAACCTCCAGATTTCCCCACATATTCGAAGAATTCAAAGTTCCAACATCTAAAAACTTATTTGTCAAAAATTCAATCATACAAATTATAAAAGAAAAAGATAAATACCCATTCATAACTGAAAATCGTACTAGACTTAAACATGTATTTTTATGCCCCAAACTAAACACTTCTTTTGCCCAACACCATTATACACACCAAGGAAAATACTTCTTTAATAAACTACCAATAGAAATCAGAAACATTAATCAACAAAGTACAACTGTTGAACTCTATCAAAAAATATTTTAAAGAAACCACCAACAGGAAGACTGCTTCCTCTATTTACACATGAAAGTCTCACTTATAATAATTATACTTGTTTTTCTTTTTGATGAATAAATAGATGTTTATATATTTTAGTTACTGTATTAACTGTACATACGAGTATGTGAAACACGTGATTGCATTAATTTAACATATATGAAATGTAAACTCTTCTTCCATCCACAAGCAAATGCTTTTAATGGAAGACCAGTATGAATTAATATGTACCATTCTTAAGTTAATAATAAACGTATATATATAATGGAAAATATGCAACTCGGAATGGTGAAATATGTTCCATCACAATGGTGAAAAATGCACCTCAGAATGGTGTATTATGGAACCTCTCGATGGTAAAAAATGCACTCAAAAATGCTTAAAAAATGCACCTAATTATGGTGAAATATGAACCACAAAAGCTGAAAAATGCAACTTATAATGGTGCAATAATCACCCCAAATTGCACCTATTAAAGGTAACATTAAAGGTGAAATAAGCACAATCAAAATGGGAAATATGCATCTACCAATAATGGTGAAATATGAACAACAGAATGGTGTATTATGGAACCTCACAATGCTGAAAAATGCCTTCAAGAATGCTTAAAAAATGCATCTTATTATGGTGAAATATGAACCCCAGAAAGCTGAAAAAATGCAACTTATAATGGTGAAATATTCACCCCAGAATGCTTATAATTGCACCTATTAAAGGTGAAATAAGCACAATCAAAATGGGAAATATGCATCTCAGAATGGTGTATTATGGTACCTCTCAACGTTTAAAAAATGCACTCAAGAATGCTTAAAAAATGCATCTGATTATGGTGAAATATTCACCCCAGAAAGCTTATAATTGCACCTATTAAAGGTGAAATAAGCACTATAAAAATGGAAAATATGCATCTCAGAATGGTGAAATATGCACCACAGAATGGTGTATTATGGAAACTCTCAATGGTAAAAAATGCACTCATGAATGCTTAAAAAATGCACCTAATTATGGTGAAATATGAACCACAGAAGCTGGGAATGCACCTTATAATGGTGCAATAATCACCCCAAATTGCACCTAAAAAAGGTAAAATAAGCACAATCAAAATGGAAAATTTGCATCTCAGAATGGTGAAATATGTTTTTTTTTTTTTTTTATAGAGAAACCTCACATGAGTCCCAACTGCTCCCTTCTGGAGCCAGTGAGACTATGGCATCCCCAATTGGAGTATGTAGTGAGGCTGAAGGTAAGTGGGGAAGGGAAGGAGATGGGGAAGAGGAAGGTGGGAAAGTACCTGGCTATTCAGATCTAGTCACTAAACACGGCTAAAGCCATTATTAAGCAACGTTTCAATTCTGAATGGTGGTCTTACACCAGGGCGATACTGAGAGTATCTTCCACTCTGGAACGTGCCGCAAATATAACATATATTATTTTTATTAATTAATTGTGAAATAACACAAATTAATCAAATAAAATTTATTTGCGCACGCCGGGTTCGAACCCGCAACCTTCCGAATGGGAGTCAAGTGTCTTACCACTAGACCACGGACGGTCGTCATATGGTGAAATATGCACCTCAGAATGGTGTATTATGGAACCTCTCGATGTTAAAAAATGCACTCAAGAATGCTTAAAAAATGCACCTAATTATGGTGAAATATGAACCACAGAAGCTGAGAAATGCACCTTATAATGGTGCAATAATCACCCCAAATTACATCTATTAAAGGTAAAATAAGCACAATCAAAATGGAAAATATGCATCTCAGAATGCTGAAATATGTATCATCAAAATGGTGAAAAATGCACCTAAGAATGGTGTATTATGGAACCTCTCGATGTTAAAAAATGCACTCAAGAATGCTTAAAAAATGCACCTAATTATGGTGAAATATGAACCACAGAAGCTGAGAAATGCACCTTATAATGGTGCAATAATCACCCCAAATTGCATCTATTAAAGGTAAAATAAGCACAATCAAAATGGAAAATATGCATCTCAGAATGCTGAAATATGTATCATCAAAATGGTGAAAAATGCACCTCAGAATGGTGTATTATGGAACCTCTCGATGGTAAAAAATGCACTCAAGAATGCTTAAAAAATGCACCTAATTATGGTGAAATATGAACCACAGAAGCTGAAAAATGCACCTTATAATGGTGCAATAATCACCCCAAATTGCATCTATTAAAGGTAAAATAAGCACAATCAAATTGGAAAATATGCATCTCAGAATGGTGAAATATGTATCATCAAAATGGTGAAAAATGCACCTCAGAATGGTGTATTATGGTGCCTCTCGATGGTAAAAAATGCACTCAAGAATGCTTAAAAAATGCACCTAAATATGGTGAAATATGAACCACAGAAGCTGAGAAATGCACCTTATAATGGTGCAATAATCACCCCGAATTGCACCTATAAAAGGTAAAATAAGCACAATCAAAATGGAAAATTTGCATCTCAGAATGGTGAAATATGTACCATCAAAATGGTGAAATATGCACCTCAGAATGGTGTACTATGGAACATCTCGATGTTAAAAAATGCACTCAAGAATGCTTAAAAAATGCACCTAATTATGGTGAAATATGAACCACAGAAGCTGAGAAATGCACCTTATAATGGTGCAATAATCACCCCAAATTGCATCTATTAAAGGTAAAATAAGCACAATCAAAATGGAAAATATGCATCTCAGAATGCTGAAATATGTATCATCAAAATGGTGAAAAATGCACCTCAGAATGGTATATTATGGAACCTCTCGATGGTAAAAAATGCACTCAAGAATGCTTAAAAAATGCACCTAATTATGGTGAAATATGAACCACAGAAGCTGAAAAATGCACCTTATAATGGTGCAATAATCACCCCGAATTGCACCTATAAAAGGTAAAATAAGCACAATCAAAATGGAAAATTTGCATCTCAGAATGGTGAAATATGTACCATCAAAATGGTGAAATATGCACCTCAGAATGGTGTACTATGGAACCTCTCGATGTTAAAAAATGCACTCAAGAATGCTTAAAAAATGCACCTAATTATGGTGAAATATGAACCACAGAAGCTGAGAAATGCACCTTATAATGGTGCAATAATCACCCCAAATTGCATCTATTAAAGGTAAAATAAGCACAATCAAAATGGAAAATATGCATCTCAGAATGCTGAAATATGTATCATCAAAATGGTGAAAAATGCACCTCAGAATGGTATATTATGGAACCTCTCGATGGTAAAAAATGCACTCAAGAATGCTTAAAAAATGCACCTAATTATGGTGAAATATGAACCACAGAAGCTGAAAAATGCACCTTATAATGGTGCAATAATCACCCCAAATTGCATCTATTAAAGGTAAAATAAGCACAATCAAAATGGAAAATATGCATCTCAGAATGCTGAAATATGTATCATCAAAATGGTGAAAAATGCACCTCAGAATGGTGTATTATGGTGCCTCTCGATGGTAAAAAATGCACTCAAGAATGCTTAAAAAATGCACCTAATTATGGTGAAATATGAACCACAGAAGCTGAAAAATGCACCTTATAATGGTGCAATAATCACCCCAAATTGCATCTATTAAAGGTAAAATAAACACATTCAAATTGGAAAATATGCATCTCAGAATGGTGAAATATGTATCATCAAAATGGTGAAAAATGCACCTCAGAATGGTGTATTATGGTGCCTCTCGATGGTAAAAAATGCACTCAAGAATGCTTAAAAAATGCACCTAATTATGGTGAAATATGAACCACAGAAGCTGAGAAATGCACCTTATAATGGTGCAATAATCACCCCGAATTGCACCTATAAAAGGTAAAATAAGCACAATCAAAATGGAAAATTTGCATCTCAAAATGGTGAAATATGTACCATCAAAATGGTGAAAAATGCACCTCAGAATGGTGTATTATGGAACCTCTCGATGGTTAAAAATGCACTCAAGAATGCTTAAAAAATGCACCTAATTATTGTGAAATATGAAACACAGAAGCTGAAAAATGCACCTTATAATGGTGCAATAATCACCCCAAATTGCATCTGTTAAAGGTAAAATAAGCACAATCAAAATGGAAAATATGCATCTCAGAATGGTGAAATATGTATCATCAAAATGGTGAAAAATTCACCTCATAATGGTGTATTATGGAACCTCTCGATGGTAAAAAATGCACTCAAGAATGCTTAAAAAATGCAACTTATTATGGTGAAATATGAACCACAGAAGCTGAAAAATGCAACTTATAATGGTGCAATAATCACCGCAAATTGCACCTATTAAAGGTGAAATAAACACAATCATAATGGAAAATATGCAACTCGGAATGGTGAAATATGTTCCATCACAATGGTGAAAAATGCACCTCAGAATGGTGTATTATGGAACCTCACAATGGTGAAATAAGCACTCAAGAATGCTTCAAAAATGCACCTTATTATGGTGAAATATTGACCTCAGAATGTTGAAATATGTACCATCAAAATGGTGAAAAATGCACCACAGATTGGTGTATTATGGAACTTCTTTATGGTGAAATATGCAGTCGAGAATGCTTAAAATAATGCACCTTATTATAGTGAAATACGCATCTAAGAAAGCTGAAAATGCACCTTATAATGGTGCAATAATCACCTTAGAATGCTTAAAATTGTATCTATTATAGGTGAAATAAGCACAATCAAAATGGAAAATATGCATCTCAGAATGGTGAAATATGTACCATAAAAATGGTGAAATATGCACTTCAGAATGGTGTATTATGAAACCTCTCAATGGTCAAAAATGTACTCAAGAATGCTTTAAAAAATGCAACTTATTATGGTGAAATATGAACCACAGAAGCTGAAAAATGCACCTTATAATGGTGCAATAATCACCCCAGAATGCTTACCTATGTTAAATTTATAGGGGTTGCTTCCTTCAGTTCAAATGATTTGGGCTTCCTTCATTAAAAACCATTGTTGCTTGACACTGTTTTTTATTTGCACCTTTTACAATAAATTCACTGTTACAATAACTATTTACTACCCGGCTTCAATAGATTCCCCCAGATGATCAGACCTTGCTGTTGTACTAAATTTGGATAAGAATACTATAATCATACGTTGAACTACAATAATATTTTTGTATTATCACCATTCAAGCCGTTAATTCGTAGGTAGTGATTAAATTAATTTTCTATAAAAATACCACAAAAAACTTATTCTAAGTATACAAAAAATCAAAAAACACTGATTGCAATGTTAGGAAGATAAAGGAAATGTAAAGGCACTGAATACTCATCTGAATTCTGAAGTGTTGGATTCTCTTTGTTTGGTTAAATTCCCATCTTATCATCATCTGATTTTCTCCGCTGGTTCTTTTGTTATGATTTATGATTCCGATTTGATCACTTTATCCGGCTGAAGGTCCATATAAAAATCATTTTTTATGACCTTACTAGCCTTGGGAAAAATTAATATTATTATCCATACCGAGCTGTCGTAGACACCTTGTAGCTAGGAAGGATGAAGGTCCCAATCCCTAAGTCACAGTAGTTATTTTGTGATGTCGGAGATCCTCTGCAGGTGATTCACGCCACACTATCTTCTGCAGGCAGCGATCGGCTTCACAAACGTTGATTTGTCGGTACATCTTCTCAATGTCTGCAGTCAAGACGAATTGATGTTTCCTGAAACGCAATAGTTGTGTGTATAAGTCATTTTGTATGACAGGCCCTGTCATTAAGGCATCATTCGATGAGAGTCCACTGGAGGTTTTAGCCGATCCGTCGAATACCACTCGCACCTTGGTAGATTTACTTGCTTCTTTTATGACTGCATGGTGCGGTAAAAAATAAGAATTTTTATCTCCTTCCAGCTTGTCACAGATTTCCATGTGACAAATTTGTTCGTATTCCTGCATAAATTGTACATAATGCATTTTTAAATTATCATTTGACAACAATTTTTTCTCCAAATTTTTAAACCTTTTTTCTGTAATCATTTCTTAGGAAAGGGTCATTATTTGCTCGTGTCATTTAGGATTTCGTATAAAAATCAATGTTTTTTTTTTGCTGGTCATTCTTAACCAAATTTAGTAAAACAGCAAGGTTTCTGATAATCTGGGGGAATCTATTGAAGCTGGGTAGGAAATATTTATTGTAACAGTGAATGTTGGCGCAACTATGCATGTATATACCTAACTTCCTTCCTTCCACCTACCTATCATTTCTGACTACCCAACAGTGGACAATACTTTGTGAGAACAATTACAACATGTGTTTTGACAGTCTGTTTTTGTGCTCAATGCAATAAACATCGACCTTGTGAAGTCGGTTTTTGGCGATGTGCAGCGATGTACCTTCATCCCTCTTCGTCTTTTACATCGACTATTAACCCGTCTGCTTTTGTAATGTGCAATGGTCGCTTGGACCTCTCCTTACTAAACATCGACTATTATCGGAAGATATTATGTGCATTCTGTGCAGTGATCGTTCATCCCCCAGGGCTTATAATATCAATTGTACAAGTGATAACCAGTGACATAACTCTCAAGAACGAAGATCAAAGAATTCAGGGTAAGTCAGATCCTTCCCGAAGTCCTAAATACCAATCCTCATAGTTGTGTCACGCCACCTTATATATTTATTTTGATACAGTCCACTTCTCGTGATTCGCATCTTTGCGACTACAGTGAATTTATTGTAAAAGGTGCAAATAAAAAGCAGTGTCAAGCAACAATTTTTTTAATAAAGGAAGCCCAAATCATTTGAACTGAAGGAAGGAACCCCTACAAATTTAACATTGGACCTTTAGCCGGATAAAGTGAGCATCATAACAAAAGAACCAGCGGAGAAAATCCAATGATGATAAGATGGGAATTTAACCAAACAAAGAGAATCCAACACTTCAGAATTCAGATGAGTATTCAGTGCCTCTTTTATATTTCCTTTATCTTCCTATCATTGCAATCAGTGTTTTTTGATTTTTTGTATACTTAGAATCAGTGTTTTTCGGTATTTTTTATAGAAAATTAATTTAATCACTACCTACGAATTAACGGCTTGAATGGTGATAATACAAAAATATTATTGTAGTTCAACGTATGATTATAGTATTCTAGACCATATTGTAAAAATCAAGCTATTATTTATCCACAAAACTTTTAATTTTAACTTTAAACTACGGATTATCAACGAAGATTATTTGGGTATTACCGTTAGTAGAAAGTAAAATATAAAATGGATTTAAAAACATTAATATCTAAAAGGGGTGTATTAAAAGGAAAATTGACTCGATTTGGAGAATCCTTGAATTCACTATCGCCTATTGAAATTAAGCTAAGATACGACCGTATACTATCAATTATAGATGAATTCGAAATCATACATGAACAAATAGAAAGGCTTAACAAAAACAATGAAGGCGAGAATTCTTCTCAAAGAGAAGCATTCGAAAATCAGTTTTATTCTACAATAGCTACCGCTAAAGAGGAGATTGAATCTACAGAACAGAACAAAATAGATATTAAATTGCCGGTTTTACAGTTACGAGATTTTAACGGTGATCAAAAAAATTGGATAAATTTCCTAGAAACCTTCAAGGCGTTAGTACATAACAATACTGCGTTAAACAACGTACAAAGATTTTATTAGTTGCAATCGTGTCTAAAAGGGGATGCAATAAAAATAATATCGAATTTAGAAGTTTCAGAACTCAATTATGTATCGGCTTGGGAATTGTTACAAGAAAGATATTCAAATATAAACAGATTGAATCGTTATCAAAAAATGAATGAACTTATACAATCCTTCTGGTCCAGGTGGAAATGAGACTATCTCTCCGAGCAGCAAAGGAGAATTAAATGGCAGGGTTGCAACCAACGAGCCCTCCAGAAGGATGTTCTGGTCATTCTCAGGGAAGACAATCTGCCGCCAGGTTTATGGAAAATGGCGCGCATTCTACAACTGAATCCTGGTACTGATGGCATCGTGAGAGGGGTCACTCTCAAAACTCATCAAGGAATTTTCGTGAGACCTGTCACGAAAATATGTCTGTTGCCCATGGATTCTGATCCTGAGCTCAGCAATCGAACCGGCCCGGAGATCTCCCCAAAATAAATGAGAAAAGGTAGTGAGGACACAACTGGAGGAACTTCGCACGACCAAATTTATCGATGAGATGCCTAAAAATAAAAACTATTTCTTGGCATGAACTTCAAACACAGCACCCAACATCTGGATGAATGCGGTTTGCAGCCTGTTATGATGGAATCAAGCAGAAGCAATCTCAAGAAAGAAAAAAAAAAAACATCAATAATTGTGTTGTGTCAGTGCTGTTTATTCTGAACTTTAAATTATATGTATAGGTTAAGTTATATTTGTGTGTAGCGAAATTGTTATAGCTATTTTTAATAGGTTTATTTTTGTTTTTGTCGCTTGAGTCATATTTTAGAAAAAATTGAAACTGAGTTATTCAAATTTTTTGAGATGTTGAGACATTAAATCTAATCATTTGTGTTGTATTTCAATGATTTAAAACCCTAGTAAATGCAGTAGATTTACTCGGTTTTTTGGGTGGGAGAATGTTTATTTTTCAAGTACTTATTTACTGAGTTAGTTCATTTGCTGGCAACATTCACAGCTCTATCTGTCGGTAATGTAGAGACAGTTTGAATTATCGGTAAAGAAGATTTCTTAGGAAAGGGTCATTATTTGCTTGTGTTATTTAGGATTTCGTATAAAAATCAATGTTTTGTTTTTTGCTGGTCATTCTAAACCAAATTTAGTAAAACAGCAAGGTCTCTGATAATCTGGGGGAATCTATTGAAGCCGGGTAGTAAATATTTATTGCAACAGTGAATTTATTGTAAAAGGTGCAAATAAAAAACAGTGTCAAGCACCATATTTTCCACTATGATTGTGAAATAAGCACAATCCAAATGGAAAATATGCAACTCGGATTGGTGAAATATGTTCCATCACAATGGTGAAAAATGCACCTCAGAATGGTGTATTATGGAACTTCGCTGTGGTGAATTGTGCACTCGAGAATGCTAAAAAAAATGCACCTTTTACTAGTCAAATATTCACCCAAACATGCTAAAAATTGCACATCATAATGGTGAAATATGCACCATCAAAATGGAGAATTATGGATCCTCACAATGGTTAAATAAGCACTGAAGAATGCTTCAAAAATTATGCCCCTTATTATGGTGAAATATTGATGCTTAGAATTGCACCGATTGAATGTGAAATAAGCAGAATAAAAATGGGAAATATGCACCTCAGAATGGTGTATTATGGAACCTCAGAATGGTGAAATAAGCAGTCAAGAATGTTAAAAAAAGCACCTTATTATGGTGAAATATTCAACCCAGAATGCTTAAAATTGCACCTATTAAAGGTGAAATGAACACAATAAAAATGGGCAATATGCACCTCAGAATGGTGTATTGGAACCTCTCAATGGTAAAAATTGCAGTCAAGAATGCTTAAAAAATGCACCAAATAATGGTGAAATATGAACCACCGAAGCTGAAAAATGCTCCTTATAATGGTGCAATAATCACCCCAGAATGCTTAAAATTGCACCTATTAAAGGTGAAATAAGCACAATCAAAATGGAAAATATGCATCTCAGAATGGTGAAAAATGCACCGCAGAATGGTGTATTATGGAACCTCTCAATGGTTAAAAATGCACCAAGAATGCTTGAAAAATGCACCTAATTATGGCGAAATATGAACCACAAACCCTGAAAAATGCTCGTTATAATGGTGCAATAATCACCTCAGAATGCTTAAAATTGCACCTATTAAAGGTGAAATAAGCACAATCAAAATGGTGAAATATGAACCACAGAATGGTGTATTATGTATAATATCTGGGATTTGCAATCAGTAAGAAAAACGGTTGACTTATTATGACGTTTATTGACACTCCGATACATTCCAGGTTATTCTACAAGTGCCGCTTGTGGGCTACCAACATAACGATATTATTGACAAGAGAATACCAACATATCAATACATAACATCCTTTCCTCCTTTCATTTTTTTTTAACTTAATCATAATGACACAACTTAAACATAATCACTATGGCTAAACCTGACAGGGGGTTTCACCACTCTGCCAGACCTTGTAATAACATCATTTTTTGTGCTGGGTACAGGTTCACTATCATGTTTATTTTCTTGGCTTCCATTCGAACCATTTTTCGGGATTTTCATAATTAGATTTAAACTTTAAACAACTTTTTTTTATCTGGTTAACATGAACCTTTTTTATTTCTCCTCCCATTAATTTAATTAAATATATACATGGACTTAATTTTAGTACAATTATTCCCTGCACCCATTTCATCGGACTTTTTAGATGTCTTAAGTAGACTAAAACACTATCATTTTCCTTATACTTTTTTATGGCATTTTTCCTCGATTGTGTGACCTTTTGTGATTCCTTACTTTTATTTACATGATTTTCTTCTGACAAAATGTGTAGTGGTGTACGTGGCTCATACGAAAATATTTTAGCCATAGGAGACACACCCGTGACAGAAGTAGGAGTGGAACGATAAGTATACAAACAATCTATTAAACGTTGAGCTGGTGACAAATATTTAGAATTTTTTGAAAACATAAATTTAATTAAAATCTTTTTGAATGTTTGAACAGATCGTTCAGTTAATCCATTTGACTCAGGATTATAAAGTGGAGAAAATAATAATTTAATAGATTTTTCTTTACAAAAAATAGAAAATTCTTTACATGAAAACGGAGGACCGTTATCACAAACAATGGTTTTCGGAAATTCGGTATTATGAAACCTCAGAATGGTGAAATATGCAGTCAAGAATGCTTAAAAAATGCAACTTATATACGGTGAAATATTGTGAAATATTAGAATTAGTGAAATAAGCACAATCAAAATGGGAAATATGCACATCAGTATGGTGTATTATGGACACTTAGAATTGTGATATAAGCAGTTAAGAATGCTTTAAAAATGCACCTTATTATGGTAAAATATTCACCCCAGAATGCTTAAAATTGCACCTCTTAAAGGTGAAATATGCACAATAAAAATGGAAAATATGCATCACAGAATGGTGAAAAATGCACCTCAGAATGGTGTATTATGGAACCTCTCAATGGTAAAAAATGCACTCAAGAATGCTTAAAATTGCACCTATTAAATGAAATAAGCACAATCATAACGGTAAATATGCATCTCAGAATGGTGGAATATGTACAATCAAAATGGTGAAAAATGCATTTCAGAATAGTGTATTATGGAACCTGAAAAATTTTTCATCCAAATGGTGAAAAATGCACTACAGAATGCTTAAAAAATGCACCTAATTATGGTGAAATATGAACCACAGAAGCTGAAAAATGCTTCTTATAATGCTGCAATAATCACCCAAGAATGCTTAAAATTGCACCTATTAAAGGTGAAATAAGCACAATTAAAATGGTGAAATATGGACCAAAGAATGGTGTATTATGGAACCTCACAATGCTGAAATATGCCTTAAAGAATGCTTAAAAAATGCATCTTATTATGGTGAAAAATGAACCTCAGAAAGTTGAAAAAATGCACCTTATAATGGTGAAATATTCACCCCAGAATGCTTATATTTGCAGCTATTAAAGGTGAAATAAGGACATTCAAAATGACAAATATATACCTCAGAATTGGGTATTATGAAACCTCAGAATGGTGAAATATGCAGTCAAGAATGCTTAAAAAATGCAACTTATATACGGTGAAATATTGTGAAATATTAGAATTAGTGAAATAAGCACAATCAAAATGGGAAATATGCACATCAGTATGGTGTATTATGGAACCTTAGAATTGTTATATAAGCAGTTAAGAATGCTTTATAAATGCACCTTATTATGGTAAAATATTCACCCCAGAATGCTTAAAATTGCACCTATTAAAGGTGAAATATGCACAATAAAAATGGAAAATATGCATCACAGAATGGTGAAAAATGCACCTCAGAATGGTGTATTATGGAACCTCTCAATGGAAAAAAATGCACTCAAGAATGCTTAAAAATGCACCTAATTATGGTGAAATATGAACCACAGAAGCTGAAAATTGAACCTTATAATGGTGCAATAATCACCCCAGAATGCTAAAAATTGCACATATTAAAGGTGAAATAAGCACAATCAAATTGGGAAATATGCACCTCAGAATGGTGTATTATGGATCCTCGCAATGCTGAAATATGCCTTCAAGAATGCTTAAAAAATACATCTTATTATGGTGAAATATAAACCTCAGAAAGATGAAAAAATGCACCTTCTAATGGTGAAATATTCACCCCAGAATGCTTATATTTGCAGCTATTAAAGGTGAAATAAGGACATTCAAAATGACAAATATATACCTCAGAATTGGGTATTATGAAACCTCAGAATGGTGAAATATGCAGTCAAGAATGCTTAAAAAATGCAACTTATATACGGTGAAATATTGTGAAATATTAGAATTAGTGAAATAAGCACAATCAAAATGGGAAATATGCACATCAGTATGGTGTATTATGGAACCTTAGAATTGTTATATAAGCAGTTAAGAATGCTTTATAAATGCACCTTATTATGGTAAAATATTCACCCCAGAATGCTTAAAATTGCACCTATTAAAGGTGAAATATGCACAATAAAAATGGAAAATATGCATCACAGAATGGTGAAAAATGCACCTCAGAATGGTGTATTATGGAACCTCTCAATGGAAAAAATGCACTCAAGAATGCTTAAAAATGCACCTAATTATGGTGAAATATGAACCACAGAAGCTGAAAATTGAACCTTATAATGGTGCAATAATCACCCCAGAATGCTAAAAATTGCACATATTAAAGGTGAAATAAGCACAATCAAATTGGGAAATATGCACCTCAGAATGGTGTATTATGGATCCTCGCAATGCTGAAATATGCCTTCAAGAATGCTTAAAAAATACATCTTATTATGGTGAAATATGAACCTCAGAAAAATGAAAAAATGCACCTTCTAATGGTGAAATATTCACCCCAGAATGCTTATATTTGCACCAATTAAATGTGAAATAAGAACAATCTAAATGGGAAATATGCATATCAGAATGGTGATAAATGCACCGCAGAATGGTGTATTATGGAACCTCTCAATGGTAAAAAATGCACTCAAGGATGCTTAAAAATGCACCTAATTATGGTGAAATATGAACCACAGAAGCTGAAAAATGCACCTCATTATGGTGCAATAATCACCCCAGAATGTTTAAAATTGCATCAATTAATGGTGAAATAAGCACTTTCAAAATGAAAAATATGCATCTCAGAATGGTGAAAAATGCACCTCAGAATGGTGAATTATTGAACCTCTCAACGGTAAAAAATGCACTCAAGAATGCTTAAAAAATGCACCTAATTATAGTGAAATATGAACCACAGAAGCTGAAAAATGCTTCTTATAATGCTGCAGTAATCACCCCAGAATGCTTAAAATTGCACCTATTAAAGGTGAAATAAGCACAATCAAAATGGTGAAATATGGACCAAAGAATGGTGTATTATGGAACCTCACAATGCTGAAATATGCCTTAAAGAATGCTTAAAAAATGAATGCTCAGAATTGGGTATTATGAAACCTCAGAATGGTGAAATATGCAGTCAAGAATGCTTAAAAAATGCAACTTATATACCGTGAAATATTGTGAAATATTAGAATTAGTGAAATAAGCACAATCAAAATGGGAAATATGCACATCATTATGGTGTATTATGGACCCTTAGAATTGTGATATAAGCAGTTAAGAATGCTTTAAAAATGCACCTTATTATGGTAAAATATTCACCCCAGAATGCTTAAAATTGCACCTATTAAAGGTGAAATATGCACAATAAAAATGGAAAATATGCATCACAGAATGGTGAAAAATGCACCTCAGAATGGTGTATTATGGAACCTCTCAATGGTAAAAAATGCACTCAAGAATGCTTAAAATTGCACATATTAAATGAAATAAGCACAATTAAAACGGAAAATATGCATCTCAGAATGGTGGAATATGTACAATCAAAATGGTGAAAAATGCACTTAAGAATAGTGTTTTATGGAACCTGAAAAATGTTTCATTCAAATGGTGAAAAATGCCCTACAGAATGCTTAAAAAATGCACCTAATTATGGTGAAATATGACCCACAGAAGCTGAAAAATGCTTCTTATAATGCTGCAATAATCACCCCAGAATGCTTAAAATTGCACCTATTAAAGGTGAAATAAGCACAATCAAAATGGTGAAATATGGACCAAAGAATGGTGTATTATGGAACCTCACAATGCTGAAATATGCCTTAAAGAATGCTAAAAAAATGCATCTTATTATGGTGAAAAATGAACCTCAGAAAGTTGAAAAAATGCACCTTATAATGGTGAAATATTCACCCCAGAATGCTTATATTTGCACGTATTAAAGGTGAAATAAGAACAATCAAAATGACAAATATATACCTCAGAATTGGGTATTATGAAACCTCAGAATGGCGAAATATGCAGTCAAGAATGCTTAAAAAATGCAACTTATATACGGTGAAATATTGTTAAATAATAGAATTAGTGAAATAAGCACAATCAAAATGGGAAATATGCACATCAGTATGGTGTATTATGGAACCTTAGAATTGTTATATAAGCAGTTAAGAATGCTTTATAAATGCACCTTATTATGGTAAAATATTCACCCCAGAATGCTTAAAATTGCACCTATTAAAGGTGAAATATGCACAATAAAAATGGAAAATATGCATCACAGAATGGTGAAAAATGCACCTCAGAATGGTGTATTATGGAACCTCTCAATGGTAAAAAATGCACTCAAGAATGCTTAAAAATGCACCTAATTATGGTGAAATATGAACCACAGAAGCTGAAAAATGCTCCTCATAATGGTGCAATAATCACCCCAGAATGCTTAAAATTGCATCTATTATAGGTGAAATAAGCACAATCAAAACGGAAAATATGCATCTCAGAATGGTGTATTATGGAACCTGATATATGTTTCATCCAAATGGTGAAAAATTCACTTCAGAATGCTTAAAAAATGCACCTAATTATGGTGAAATATGAAGCACAGAAGCTGAAAAATGCTCCTTATAATGGTGCAATAAACACCCCAGAATGCTTAAAATTGCATCTATTAAATGAAATAAGCACAATCAAAATGGTGAAATATGAACCACAGAATGGTGTATTATGGACCAACAATGCTGAAATATGCCTTAAAGAATGCTTAAAAAATGCATCTTATTATGGTGAAAAATGAACCTCAGAATGCTGAAAAGTGCACCTTCTGATGGTGAAATATTGTGAAATATTAGAATTAGTGAAATAAGCACAATCAAAACGGGAAATATGCACATCAGTATGGTGTATTATGGAACCTTAGAATGGTGGAATAAGCAGTCAAGAATGCTTAAAAAATGCAACTTATTATGGTGAAATATTCACCCCAGAATGCTTAAAATTGCACCTATCAAAGGTAAATAAGCACAATCCAAATGTAAAATATGCATCTCAGAATGGTGAAAAATGCTCTCCAGAATGTTGTATTATGGAACCTCTCAATGCTGAAATATGCCTTCAAGAATGCTTAAAAAATACATCTTATTATGGAGAAATATGGATAAAAGCACCTCAGAATGGTGTATTATGAAACCTCAGAATGGTGAAATATGCAGTCAAGAGTGCTTAAAAAATGCAATTTATTATGGTGAAATATTCACCCCAGAATGCTTAAAATTGCACCTTTCAAAGGTGAAATAAGCACAATCAAAATGGAAAATATGCATCTCAGAATGGTGAAAAATGCGCCTCAGAATGGTGTATTTTGGAACCTCTTCATGGTAAAAAATGCACTCAAGAATGCTTAAAAAAGGCACCTAATTATGGTGAAATATGAGCCACAGAAACTGAAAAATGCTTCTTATAATGGTGCAATAATCACCCCAGAATGCTTTCAGTTGCACGATGATACCGGTCACGAACTTTTTTGGTTAAATAGGTATCCTTCAAAAGTCATGCTATTTCAGCTAGCCTCAGCGAGAGACCTATCGATGTATTATAGATTAGCGTGTATATGTGGTTAGACCACACCGGGTACTCGCGAGCGATTTATTGATGTGTGCGTGCATGTGTGCTTAACTGCTTTGCTACTAGCCCTCCCGCCCCGTCCGTCACACGTTTGCCGTTTTGGCGGGCTAGAATGAATGGGCATGATTACTACGCGACTTGAACAAGTCCGCTCGTGTAATTCACTATTTTTGTTACGGGATGTGCAGTTATCATCATATTCCCAAAGTTTTATCGCAATCGGATGGTCGGTATAGCCGCGCACAGGGTATGAACATACAAACAAACAAATATTAATTTTTATATTATAGATATATTTATAGGATTTATAAAAAATATATAATTAAATCTTTAACCTTAAAATTTTTCAAAGAATCTAGAGAATGTTTATTTTGTTATATTTTGAATGTACAATATATTATATAGTGGTTTTAATATTATTTTTTTTTTTTTTAATTTGCCACATTTGGCAACAAAGCAATCCATGGTTTTGGAAATAGTGCCATAATGTGTCAAAAAGCGCTCGAGTGGTTAATTAACATAAGTTGAGGATTTTTCGACTACCATGATCCTGTACCGTTGTTATAATACTCGTCCAAAAAAGTCGCGTCGCAACTTGCTGCTACCTAAAGGCTCCGTCAAACAGGAGGCTTACGCGCGTCAAGGCGTTAAAACGTACCGGACGTATAACGCTACGTTGTGTTGTACTGAACATGCCTAAACCGGTCAAACAGAGCGAGCGTGTAGCAATACGCGAAACTCTGCCGCCGCGGCAGAACGCCACGTTGTATTTTTGTTACAAAATTTCCTTTGACGCCGAGTTCTTGCTTGACTGTGGTAAAAATGGTTGCCGAAAAGTTAATTGAATGTGTCCAAAAACATCCTTGTTTGTATGACATGAGGATCAGTGCATTTGTGGTGTATTTGCTTATCTGGTGTTGCAGAAGGGAATGCAATTCTTCGAAGCACTCTCGTGACTCTCGTGACGTGAATATTGAAAGAAGCGGTCTTCATGTGATGAAAGCTCCCGGAATAAACGATGATATTCTCCAAATTCTTTCCTCTTCTTATTAATATCATGCACCCATATTCTATTATTACGGGAACGTGATAATGCACATAGCAATAACTACTTATCTTCTAAATCGCTGGACATCGTGACGAAAACTGACTGACAGTGATTGACGCCGAACGCTCTGGCTTGCGCGTCGAAGCCGTTCAAATAGAAAGTACGCGACGTTACGCTGACGCCCAGACGCGCGGTAAATTTAGTTTAGTTAACGCGTTGCGACTTGAGCGGGCATTTAAACTGGTGGCAGCCTGCTACAAGTTCATTATTTCCTGTACCAAATAAGTCAAGTCGAGTCGGGACTTGTGCGTGCTTATTCCTATATTATAGATGTCTTCAGCTCTCATCATTCATTCATCTTTTTATCAGTATCAGTAAAGCATCCCACATGTTGTTTTGGTTTAGTAATTTGGAAGTAGTGAAATAACGTTGCGAGAATATCGGATAGATCAATATCGGTTTTGTCCTAATCCCGATTTTTGTGATTGTATAGACTTTCGATTTCTCCGTTAGCTGCATCACTTCAATATTTGGTGACGAATTACACATATAAGATATCGGTGAGTACCTATTAACCTATTCATAAACACAACCAAATAAAATAATTTATAATGTGATCGGAAACTTTGATTTCATAAAGGTGTATGTTTTATTTATTTTCTGATTAACTTTTAGATTTGAATATAAAGCGTGGTGTTTTCTCTTTCTAAGCGAGGCCGCACACCAGATATACATTTGTGTTACGATAAATGCAGCGCCACATTTGAAAGGCGACACATTTAACACCCCCCTTTTTATTTAAATAAAATTATTTTTTCGTCGTTGCATGTTTAATAAGAGCAATGTGACGATTTTTACGAAAATGAGTTAAATATAAAGTTATTTTTCTTTTTTATTCTACATCTTCTACAATTTGAGGCATTTAAAAATATTAAATATTTAAAGCAAAACATTTTGTGAAACCATGTGAGGACAATCAAAATAGCACACAATAATATTTTTTTAAAGTCATATCCTCTGCATACCACTATACAATTCAATTGCCTTGGTATGTACATAATAACATCATTTTGTGATGCCTAGCTGTCAAATTTGAATAAATTAAAATTTTATATTTTGATATTATTATGGTATTAATTATGACGAAAACTGTATGTAGAATATGAACCATGTGAGAAATACTGTGCATAGAATATGAAGCGTGTGAGAAAAACACGTTAAAATTCAATTTTCTGACATAAAATAATTAATTTTTGCCATAAATATATTCTTATAATGAATGACATATATTTTTCCTACTTTGTCCATAAATAGAATTGTTATTTTCCGTTTCCTTATTTTTTTAAACAGCTTTTATCGATTTTCTCGAATGTACTCAGTATCACATCGTTCATATTCTATACGCAACAACGATTTATTAATTATTATTTATAATTTTATTGCTTATTTTGTTTTATATTTTTATTTATTTTAAACATTTGTGTGTGCGGCCTAGCTAACAAAATTTAGATTATTTTTTCTAACGATGGTAGTAAGGGAGACAACGTTTTCTATGAGACCTGTAGATCCAAAAAGCAAATAAATTAGCCTGAGGAGTTAATGTGCAAGTACCACACAATTCGCGTCTCTGTTCGCAAATGAATACGCAGAATAACATATGCGTATTTAGAAACTTAAATCCGCTACTATTACCTAACTTCTACTGAAAAATGTGATATCTCTTTCTTACAGATGAAAAAATGGGTAAAAAAAATGGATGTAAAGGTCGTTTATTTTTGTCTGCTAGACGAAAAAAACCGATTATTATTATCAAACGACAGATTCATGTTGCACCGCGTTCGATCTCTAGGTAAGTACGAGAAATATCACTTTCCTGTTACTCTAACTACTGAACCCTCCACCTAATGATTTATATTAAGCCTGTAATATGTAGCATGCATAACTAGGAGTTGGAATAAAATAGATATATGTAGAGCATTAAATTTTGATGAGAACAAATAGGCTCTATTGATCCCTTCGCGTATGGAGCTCTAAAAACATTGAATCTTACTTATAAGTATAACGAATATAAATAATTAGGTACTTTTTATTTACAGGGATATGGATGTCATCAATAATGCTGCTAGAAACTTAGACACATCTCCACAAATGCGTGAAACTTCCAGGGATGAATCATTTTCTCCAAATATAGAAGAAAACGTAAGTTCTTCATCATCAACAAAGCTTGATGATTTCGTGATGGAACCAGACTATATAGATGAAACCCATATTCACGAAGGTCGCAGAATTGTAGATATAAAATATTTGTTTTCAGAGATTTCAAATATAAAGCACGAACACACCAACTGCACATTTTCCGATTTAAAATTTGTGAAGGAACGACGAAATGGTTTTCTAAGCCAATATGTTTTCGAGTGCAAAATGTGCAAAAAAATAGAATATGTTCACTCCGAAGACCCGAAACTGAAAGTGTCCGTAAATACTGCTGTCGTTGAAGGAGTATTATGTACAGGAAATGGATATTCACAATGGAACGAAATTTGTGGTGTCTTAAATATGCCAAATATGGATCAATCAACTTACACGAACATAGAACAAAGTTTAGTGCCAACGATTGAAGAATGTGCCTTAGAAGAAATGATTGCAGCTGGTGAAGAAGAAAAAAGGCTAGCCAAAAAAGGTGACGTAGACGAGGATGGGTATCCTTTGGTGACGGTAGTTGCAGATGGCTCTTGGGCAAAGAGGTCATACAAAAGTGAATTTAGCTCGTCACCTGGTGCGGGGTGCATAGTTGGGCTGCGAACTAAAAAGGTTTTATTTCTGGGAGTGCGAAACTCATACTGCTGCATATGTGCTAGAGCTACAAAACTACACGTAGAAGCATCTGAGCACAGGTGCTTCAAAAACTGGGGTGACAGTGCTAATGCCATGGAAGCCCACATTATAGCAGAAGGGTTCTCGAGAAGCATGGAAATGCATGGATTAAAATTCAACAAACTAGTTGGTGATGGCGACTCCAGCATCATGAATAAAATAATGCAGCAAATGCCATATGAGTCCAACCCCATAGTACAAAAAATAGAGTGCAAAAATCACCTGCTTCGCAATTTTTGCAACAAAATTAAAGCACTTGGAAAAAAAACCAACAACGCTAAAGGCTTTGTACCAGTTCACATAAGGAAAAAGATTGAAGCAAACGTTTTGCGCATGAGAAAAGCTATAGTTGGAGCAGTAAATTACAGAAAAGAGCAAGAAAACACGGCACACAGTGATAAAGTAAAAAATCTGAAAATGGACATAAAAAATGCCGCAAACCATGTGTTTGGTGATCACAAAAAATGTTCACCATACTATTGCAAGTCGGAGAAGTATACTAATGATCCAAATTTAGTAATCGATCTTCAAGATTGTGGAATATGGACTGATATCCAACAATTGTTGTTGTCTCTAGTAGGAAATGCAGAAAGTCTTATTATTGACGTGACAAATAACACTGTGGAGCAATTCAATAATGTTATTGCCAAATTTATAGGCGGAAAAAGAGTTAATTTTACCAAAAGGGGATCATACCAAGCAAGATGTTTTGGAGCAGTAACTTCATGGAATAGTGAACTGGCAACCCATTCACGAATACAAAAAAAACATCCAAGGCCACAGTCCTGGCGAATATACGAAGCACTTTATTGAAAGACAACGACGTTTAAAAGAGAAAACACATAGGTGTCGAAAAAGAAAACTAGGGTTTAACGAAAATACGACGGAAAAGAGAAAAAAGTTACAGGGCCCGATGAAAATTATGATCAATTGGAATTAGAACCAGATATGCCACCTGAATTGTTTGAAACGAAAAAAGAGGAATTTCTCAAAAAATTATCTCCATCGAATAAGGAAGAACTCGAAAGGAATACGGTGGGCCAAAGCAATAATAATGTGTGGGCAATTGAAAGGCGCAAGAGGCTAAAAGCATCTAACTTTGGAAAAATATGTAAGCTGCGACCAAAAACTTCAGTCGAAAGAGTATTAAACTCGTTACTGTACTCGCCATTTAAAGGAAATACTGTGGACTATTTATCGATGAAAACAAAAACTTTTTAGCGGCAAGTCAGGATGGCCTTATCGGCAATGATTCTATAATTAAAATTAAATGCCCATACAGTTTAGAAAATATGTCACCAGAAGAGGGAATTGAACAAAAGAAAATTGATTACTGTAAAGTTGAAGACAATGCTTTAACATTAAAACGGAATCACAATTACTTCTACCAAGTACAAGGCCAGTTACATATTACTCGTCGTAATTACTGTTATTTTGTTGTGTGGAGTCGTAAAGGTTTGCTGTATGAAAAAATTGGGAGGGACGATTCAATCTGGCAAAAAATTGAACCAATGTTAGAAAAATTCTACCACGACTGCCTTTTACCAGAAATAATTGACGGTCGCATACCAAGAAATTTACCAGTGAGAGAAAGATCTAAACCATAAATTGTTTTTAATTTCATTGTCTAGTTGTAAAACATTTAAAATTTTGTACAATAAAGCGTTTACAAACAAAAAACCTTATTTGATATTATTATTACAATTTGAGGTTTTACTCATTAATTTAACTCATGTAATTGGTCACCATGATACAAGCAGCCACCTTGGTATGGTATTAATGTGTAGGTACTCGACGTAAATGACTTAATTAAATGTCATATCGTCGAAATCACTTCTGAGTCGGTCTAGCCGTAACCGATGTTTCTTTTTTCAGAGACTATGATTTGACGTAAGCAAATGAAATTTGGTACAATTATAGTAAAATTATTTCCATACTTAATAATACACCAAACAAACAGAAAAGTGACCAAACGGAAAAAAATTATAAAAAACATCGATTACTCGGGACAAGACAACCCTAGAATATCAAATATCGATCATTGACTACGTGACATCACTTCGCACAAATACATACGTATTCATCTAAACTTTCTCCCCTCGCCCCACACCTCCCGAATATTGAGCGAAAGGGACAAATGCACCTCGTGCTACAAATACCTAACTAAAATCGTCAAAATCAAGGTTTTGTATTCCCCTCTTTTCTACTCCAAAAGTGGACCAATTTTCAATTTTTTTTACCAACTACGAATAATAAGAATAAACTATTTTATGTCGGTACTTTTTGTTTTTATCAAAAAAACATTGTCTAGTTTGTAAACTGGACGTCTTTTGACGGCGTTTAAATCAGTCAATTTTATTGATTTTTGGAAGGTCATAACTTCTATAAGAAGTAATTCATAAAAAAAAAACAAAAAGTACCGACACGCTAGTGGTTGATATCTATTTTATGTAAAAAAAATATTTTCTCTAGGGTCAAAATCCAGAAAGATAAAAGAGGATTACGTTTGTATGGAAAAATCAGCGCCCGGTTTCCTCTTAAAGGTGAAATTAGCACAATCAAAATTGTGAAATATGAACCACAGAATTCAACGGAACATTCCATGATCATCCTATTAACCAACACTACACAAATATTGGAGTTAGCCAAGCGGAAAATATCAAAATTACGTCACCTCTCCGAGATGTTCAGGAACCTCAAAACAATACAACTAACATCAGCAATGAAAACATAAACAAACACTTTAAATTACGAAATATTACAATAGAAGATACTGACAAAATAATTCAATCACTGAAGAATAACACAACTACGGGACCTGATGGTGTAAACTCTAAAACTATCATAACATTAAGCAAACAACTACTTAATCCACTAACATACTTAATTAATCTTAGTATAAAAGAAGGAATTTATCCCAGCCTACTAAAAAAAGGCATCGTTATTCCAATCTTTAAATCAGGACAAAAAATAATGTGAACAACTATAGACCCATAACGCTACTAAATACAATTTCGAAAATACTGAAAAAACTATTAAAAAACAGCTTCAACACTATCTAGAAACAAAACAAATTCTGTCGACGAACCAACACGGTTTCAGGAAAAACAGGAGCACCGAACATGCAATAGCTACTGTAACGGACTTCATTACACATAATCTTGATACAAAAAAAAAGTTATTTCTATTTAGTTAGATCTATGTAAAGCTTTCGACACAATTTCACACGAAAAACTTTTCATGAAATTAAAAAACATTGGCATTAATGGAGTAGAATTCGACCTAATTAAAAGTTTCATGTCTGACAGAAAGCAACAAGTTAAAATTGACAACAAGACAAGTGAACCACTATTAATTACGTACGGAGTTCCACAGGGGAAGTGTACTTGGCCCTTTATTATTCCTAATCTACATAAACGAACTGTGTGACATTGAAATTGAAGGTAAAATCGTGACATTCGCTGACGATAAAGTTATTCTCTGACAAGAAGCCACATGGAAAGATGTATTTATGATAGCCGAAAAAAGTTTATCACTTGTCAAAAATTGGCTAAACAGTAATACTCTTACCGTTAATACAATCAAAACAAAATACATCACACATAGTATTACACAAAGAGGTCAACCTCCATCAAACTTAGACCTATTTCTACATGACTGCGAACAAACCTCATCCAATTGTCAATGCGAGAATATAGTGTAATGGTTCTAAACCTTTTGATCCCCCTCGACTTAAATCAACCCTATTTAAGGGTGATCATTTTTTTTTTTTCGTATAACTTTAAGTTTTGAAAACCTTAAGTTACTGCTGGAGCTGCCAGTACGTAGGCAAGTACGTACTGATAAATTGTTGTTTAATTACTTTTGAATTAACTAGACACGTTGTGATTATTTTTGTTTCGCCTTTATAGCGCTAATTCAGGTAGATTAAACGGATTTGTGGTAACTTTGGGTTCTTAGCTGTGGTGTGTTGCAATTTGTCAGATCTTCAACAATGACGATATTCTATCTAACTGGCTAATCATTTAACTTCCCAGTCTATCTTACTATTTACTGATCTAATACCCTTCCCCATGCTATTGACGAATAGTCTAATTACGATATACCTAACTCTCTGTGCCGTTCTACCTAAACTCGGAGTTATAAACCCTTTTGTTAGAGTATATCAAAACATCATTCATACCATAATTTAAATTAGTTATTCTAAGTTCCTATTGGTTGTTAGTTGAATGCAATCTACTTACAGGTAGGTATAATGGGTAGGAATAGGGACAAACATGTGCTTGCTACGATTGGTCTCCTCCAATTCCCAATTAGCTCGATGAAGGAAAACCTGTCGAGCTAACCCCAATCCCAACGCCTCCAGGAAGATTTATTTGTTGCCTCGCAACTGATGAAAATTGACATGTTTCGTCCCTGTCGGGAGGGGAATGTGTGTGATTTTTGTAGTTGATTGTATATTCAGAATCGAGTCAATGATCCGTTTCCTTCGTTTCCGCCGATCAAGAGATAGGGAAGCTCGCGTGAGTTTCGTCCATTTCGCCTAATGAGCGACGTACGTGGAAACAACCCATATCGCCGGATAGGGAAGCCCAGCGAAGTTATACTCTCGACAATCACCTGACACTGCTGGTTTTTTTTTGAAGTAAAGTTTGTTTAGACGGTATTCAAATAAGTCGAATATCAATGCAAAACCGACGCTCGCTGCGTAAAACATACCGATATTGAATGAAATGTTATGAATCTAACGTCAACGGTAGAGATGTAAAACGAGAAGATAATGTCCTTAACTTAGATTGCGCTGGCAAGAAGGGTAATTTGTTTTTTTCAAAATTGTTCCACTGTGATTAAAGTTGAACACTATACCGCGTAGTAAAGGTCTTTATATTTATGTGCAGGAATATATATATAAATATTTGGGATAATTAGCATTCACATGCAACTGTAATTATGTTTAAATTAATACATTGAAGAAGCAGATAACAATAATAGTCTAATTTTTTCTTAAATATGAAAAGGAACAAGACACAGAAAATAATAAAAGATAACGGTCGCAACCGGGACTCGAACCCAGAACCTTACGTCTCACTGAAATAATGTACAATCAATTTTTCAATTTGAATGTGAAAATTTAAAGCTTTGCAAAGTTACAATTATATTATAAATATAATTTGGGATAACCAAATATTGCTTACTGCCTCCTCAATAGGTCAACTTACGAAGAAAATAGTTTGCTTCAAGATGCACAAAATCCATTTCAATTTTCAAATTTCAAGGCCCAAATTGCAAGGTGTTGATTAATAATTAAGTGATTTATTGTTAGTCCATTTGCATTCACTTACCTAACCATCTCAGTGTTATCCGATCACATTTTTTTTTCACATTCACAAGCGGTATATATTTCATGCAGTTAAACGGCGCATGCTTCTCTTCTCTCGTAAATAATAACTCCGTTAGACTTCTCAAACTTCATGCGACGCCCCACATTCAATTATCGCGACCGCCCTTATAGATCAACTCCCGAAAACCGCCCGACTCTGATAGTAATTAAAAATGCACTTCGCTATTTAAAATTATTTCTAAGCGACCTTCCCGTCCTCTCCCCTGAAATCGACCGTTCTATATAATACCCCGAAAACGACTCTCTTTTTTAGTAATCAAAAATGCACTTTCTATTTAACTTATTACTAAGCGACCTTCTCGTCCCTTACTCGAAAACCGACTGTTCTATATAATCCCCGAAAACGACTCTCTTTTTTAGTAATCAAAAATGCACTTTCTATTTAACTTATTACTAAGCGACCTTCTCGTCCCTTACTCCAAAACCGACTGTTCTATATAATCCCCGAAAACGACTCTCTTTTTTAGTAATCAAAAATGCACTTTCTATTTAACTTATTACTAAGCGACCTTCTCGTCCCTTACTCGAAAACCGACTGTTCTATATAATCCCCGAAAACGACTCTCTTTTTTAGTAATCAAAAATGCACTTTCTATTTAACTTATTACTAAGCGACCTTCTCGTCCCTTACTCCAAAACCGACTGTTCTATATAATCCCCGAAAACGACTCTCTTTTTTAGTAATCAAAAATGCACTTTCTATTTAACTTATTACTAAGCGACCTTCTCGTCCCTTACTCGAAAACCGACTGTCGTGTTAATATTTGAAAACGACCCTCTCTGTTAAGCATTCAAGGCCGGGCCCGTATCCAGGGATGCTTCGCCCGCACAAATTAGCGCACCTTCTTATTAAAGTGCCTTTATTGGAAATAGACCTACAATGCAAGTATGTTCCCTGCACCCATTTATGTACAATAAGAGTCCAAACATAATATATAAATAAAATCTCGCGCCACGATGTTTGTTCAAGATAACCTCCGAAACCCCTCAACCGATTCTGATGAAATTTAGCACACTATCCGTAATTTTTCCCAACCTAAGGTAGGATAGTTTTTATCTCGAATATTGACCTCAATATTTATTATAGTGAATTAATTGTTCATTATTGTTTGATGGCGGAGTGAATCAACCACTCAGTAGATAGCACTACGTTTAATAGTAAATAACAAGTTACTTACTTTTATCATTTTTATTTACGATACGGCCCTAAATACGCCTATAACTTTCGTTTCAATAAACTGCTAACCCGTGTCTACCAGTCCGAGTCTGTACCAGCCATGTCTTCTGTACTCAGAACTACGTCATAAAAACCCCAAAAGCCCATGAATTATTTCTTGCCACACATGTAGTCTCGCCTTTAGATGTTCTTTGGATGTTAAAATAACATCCTGTTGTTTTTTCTAACTGCGTCAAAATCGAGGTCCAGGAATGTCACTTGGTGCAAACGCCTTAGTGACAATTTTGACCATTAATAAATCGATTCTGTCAACCTTTGTGCCTCAGATGTTAGTCTTAAAATTAAATTTAAGACCCATTAATTATTTCATGAATAGGTTTCGCCCGTATTTTTTTGTTTGCTGTAGTCATAAATTTTGCTTCAACTGACTTTTTTGGAATGTTAATTGTCCCAACGTCTGAGAAGAACTCTACCCCAGTTCCATATGTGCTTTCCTTTTTTAGGTATACTGAAAATACTAATTCTTTGGCTGAAAGGCGAGATCATCACAATAGAAAGGGTAAAACATACAAAATACCTAAGGGTTATTATTGATACACACTTACGATGGACTGACCACATTACATTCATCACTAATAAACTAAAACAAGTCATGTACCTAATGAAGTCCATTAAAAACATTTTCCCACTAAAAATATTCAGATCTATATATTTTGCACTTTTTCAATCTATTGCCACATATGGAATATAGCTTGGGGAAGTGCTACAAACATAGCAATTGACCCAATTCAAAAAATTCAAAAAGCGATAATTAAACTAATCCTGAAAGTACCATTCTACACAGACTCAAGCGAAATTTACAAAACATTGGAAGTCATGTCAATAAGACAACTCTACGCCAAATATGCACTTCTACACCTCCTAAATCACAAACTCCATATTCCAGTTCAACCAAAAACCTCAATAAAAACCAGGTCCTCAACAAATAAAACACTGAACATACCGAAAACGCACACCACACATGGACAAAAACACTTTCAATATTACGCAACCAAAATTTGTAATTGTATGCCCATTACTCTGAAGCAACTAATAACTGCAAATATGTCTACAAACATTCACAAAAACTTATTTCAGCCTGGATCAAAAATCAAGAATTTAACTTCATTCAAAACATAATAACTCCAAACCAAACGTAAACAAACTATAAAAAAAAAAGTGAGATAACTAAACACATTTTTCGAGAATATACCAACTATATATAGATAAGAATATACCACACACTTAAAATATATATGTATGTATACATATTTTTTTATAATTTATTTTATAAATAAACAGTTTAAAATAACAATAATTTAAAAAATAAGAAACTTTCTACTACATCACATAAATACTTGTCACACTTAAACATAATGTTGTATTATGGAAGCTCTCAATGGTAAAAAATGCACTCAAGAATGCTTAAAAAATGCACCTAATTATGGTGAAATATGAACCACAGAAGCTGAAAAATGAACCTTATAATGGTTCAATAATCACCCCAGAATGCTTAAAATTGCACCTATTAAAGGTGAAATAAGCACAATCAAAATGGAAAATATACATCTCAGAATGGTGAAAAATGCACCACAATATGGTCATCTCAATGGTAAAAAAGGCACTCAAGAATGCTTAAAAAATGCACCTAATTATGGTGAAATATGAACCACAGAAGCTAAAAAATGCTCCTTATAATGGTGCAATAATCACCCCCAGAATGCTTAAAATTGCACCTATTAAAGGTAAAATAAGCACAATGAAAATGGTGAAATATGAACCACAGAATGGTGTATTATGGAACCACACAATGCTGAAATATGCCTTCAAGGATGCTTAAAAAATGCATCTTATTATGGTGACATATGAACCTCAGAAAGTTGAAAAAATGCACCTTATAATTGTGAAATATTTACCGCAGAATGCTTATATTTGCACCTATTAAAGGTGAAATAAGCCCAATAAAAATGGGAAATATGCACCTTAGAATGGTGTATTATGGAACCTCAGAATGGTGAAATAAGGAGTCAAGAATGCTTAAAATTGCACCTATCAAATGTGAAATAAGCACAATCAAAATGGAAAATATGCATCTCAGAATGGTGAAAAATGCGCCTCAGAATGGTGTATTATGAAACCTCTCAATGGAAAAAAATGCACTCAAGAATGCTTAAAAAATGCACCTAATTATGGTGAAATATGAACCACAGAAGCTGAAAAATGCTCCTTATAATGGTGCAATAATCACCCCAGAATGCTCAAAATTGCACCGATTAAAGGTGAAATAAGCACAATCAAAATGGAAAATATGCATCTCAGAATATTGAAATATGTACCATCAAAATGGTGAAAAATGCACTTCAGAATGGTGTATTATGGAACCTCACAATGGTAAAAAATGCACTCAAGAATGCTTAAGAAATGCAACTAATTATGGTGAAATATGAACCACAGAAGCTGAAAAATGCAACTTATAATGGTGCAATATTCACCCAAGAATGCTTAAAATTGCATCTATTAAAGATGAAATAAGCACAATCAAAAAGAAAAATATGCATCTCAGAATGGTGAGAAATGCGCCTCAGAATGGTGTATTATGGAACCTCTCAATGGTAAAAAATGCACTCAAGAATGCTTAAAAAATACACAAAATTATGGTGAAATATGAACCATAGAAGCGGACAAATGCTCATTATAATGGTGCAATAATCACCCCAGAATGCTTAAAATTCCACCGATTAAAGGTGAAATAAGCACAATCAAAATGGAAAATATACATCTCAGAATGGTGAAAGATGCACCTCAGAATGGTGTATTATGGATTCTCTCAATTGTAAAAATAGCACTCAAGAATGCTTAAAAAAATGCACCTAATTATGGTGAAATATGAACCACATAAGCTGAAAAATGCAACTTATAATGGTGCAATAATCACCCCAGAATGCCTAAAATTGCACCTATTAAAGATGAAGTAAGCACAATCAAAATGGTAAATATGAACCACAGAATGGTGTATTATGGAACCTCACAATGCTGAAATATGCCTTTAGGAATGCTCAAAAAATGCATCTTATTATGGTGAAATATGAACCTCAGACAGTTAAAAAAATGCACCTTATAATGGTGAAATATTCACCCCAGAATACTTATATTTGCACCTATTAAAGGTGAAATAAGCCAAATCAAAATGGGAAATACACACATCAGTATGGTGTATTATGGAACCTCAGAATGGTGAAATAAGCAGTCAAGAATGCTTAAAAAATGCAACTTATTATGGTGAAATAATCACCCCAGAATGCATAAAATTGCATCTATCAAAGGTGAAATAAGCACAATCAAAATGGAAAATATGCATCTCAGAATGGTGAAAAATGAACCTCAGAATGGTGTATTATGGAACCTCTCAATGGTAAAAAATGCACTCAAGAATGCTTAAAAAATGCACCTAATTATGGTGAAATATGAACCACAGAAGCTGAAAAATGCACCTTATAATGGTGCAATAATCACCACAGAATGCTTACAATTGCACCGATTAATGGTGAAATAAGCACAATCAAAATAGGAAATATACACCTCAGAATGGTGTATTTTTTTAAATTTTTTTATAGAGAAACCTCACAAGAGTCCCAACTGCTCCCTTCTGGAGCCAGTGAGACTATGGCATTCCCAATTGTGGAGAATGTTGTGAGGCTGAAGGTAAGTGGGGAAGGGAAGGAGATGGGGAAGAGGAAGGTGGGAAAGTACCTGGCTATTCAGATCTAGTCACTAAACACGGCCAAAGCCATTATTAAGCAACGTTTCAATTCTGAATGGTGGTCTTACATCAGGGCGATACTGAGAGTATCTTCCACTCTGGAACTTGCCGCAAATATAACATATATTATTTTTATTAATTAATTGTGAAAAACACAAATTAATCAAATAAAATTTATTTGCTCACGCCGGGTTCGAACCCGCGACCTTCCGAATGGGAGTCAAGTGTCTTACCACTCGACCACGGACGGTCGTCAAGTATTAATTAATAATATTAATCTTTGAAAAAATAGTAAAAAAACAATTGGTAAATTTCCTAGATAATACTTCACAAAAATCAGTTTGGTTTTATAAAATCACTTAGCACACAAGACGCTATTTCCAGTGTAACTTCATATATTTACGAATCATTTGATAATGGTAAAAAATGTGCAGGTATATTTATTGATCTTAGAAAAGCCTTCGATAGCATATCCCATAAGATTCTAATGAAAAAATTAAATAATATTGGTATAAAATACAACGCAATTAAATGGATTTCAAGCTACCTAAAAAATCGACAACAAGTAGTAAAAATAAATCAGATTAATAGCGATAAAGACACATCAGACTTTGGAATTCCGCAAGGTACAGTGCTCGGACCAATTCTTTTTACCATATATGTTAACGACTTTTTTTTTCAACCCCTACACGGCCAAATTACTTCGTATGCCGACGATACGGTACTAATAATAAGCGAAAAAACTTGGGAAAATGTAATATTAAAAGCCACTGAAGACATAAATACTCTTAAGAATTTCTTCGACATTAATTTACTATCACTAAATACTGATAAAACATATGTTATTCCATTTGCAATACAGACAAATGATACCCCTAAAAACTTTAACATTATCATTCATGACAACTCTAAAACGCACAATAAAAATTACTGTTTACAAAACTGCTCAATATTAAGAACCACAAATACAATCAAATATTTAGGAGTAATTATCGACAAAAATTTAAAATGGAAAGAACAAATATGTGAAGTTGTAAAAAAAATTAGAAAATTTATATATGTATTTTTAAGAATCAGAAATTTTCTATCGATGAAAAATCTATATTTAATCTACTATGCCTTAGTTCAATCCACTTTACAATACGCCATTATAAGTTGGGGATCCGCATATAAATCTAACCTGCTTCCAATAGAAATTGTACAAAGAACAATAATTAAAATTATATTAAAAAAACCTTTGGACTACCCAACGGAACGATTGTTTGACGAATTTCAAGTACCTACATTTAAAGATTTATATATTAAAAATTCATTAATTCAAATTATAAAAGAAAAACACAAATATCAATTTTTAACTGAAAACCGAACTCGTCTTAAATATATTTTTTTATGCCCAAAATTAAATACTTACCACATTTGCACAACACCATTATACTTACCAGGGAAGAACTTATTTCAATCAACTATCGGAAGAAATCAGAAGCATTAATGATAAAATTCAAATGTTGCACTCTATCAAGAAACATTTTAAAGACAATCTTAAAAAAAAAAAAAAACCTAAATTAAATTAATTCTTGCAAATATCTTTTATTCTCCATAACATTCTCTCTTTTTTCAAAATACACACATCACAAATATATATATTTATTACATATAAAAAATATATATATATATTTATTATTTTTAATTAATATTTTCTATTAAATATAAATTCAACTTTATAACAAAAAAAAAAAAAAAATTATTGTATATCTTTATTATTTTTCATCATAACATGTACCAACTATAGCACGCATATACATATATGCGCATAGCATGTAAAATTAAATATCTAAGTAATAATTAATAACAGCACCTATGTACACTCCTCTTCCATACACAAGCAAATGCTTTAAATGGAAGAGTAGTAATTTAATATAAATGTTAAATAAAATATATTTATAATGTTATAATTAAAATTTTCACAAATAAAAAAAAAAATAAAAAAAATAAAAAAAAAATTATGGAACCTCAGAATGGTGAAATAAGCAGTCAAGAATGCTTAATAAATGTACCTCATTATGGTGAAATATTCACTCCAGAATCCTTAAAAATGCACCTATTAAAGTTGAAATAAGCACAATCAAAATGGTGAAATATGCATCTAAGTATGGTGTATTATGCAACTTAACAATGGTGAAATATGCACCTTATAATGGTAAAATATATTCACCCCAACATGCTAAAAATTCACCTTCATAAAGGTGAAATATACAACATCTAAATGGAGAAATATGCAACTCAGAATTGTGAAATATGCAACTCCGAATGGTGAAATATGTAAAATCAAAATGGGGTAAAATTCACCTCAGAATGATGTATTATGGAAACTCTTAGTGGTGAAATATGCAGTTGACAATGCTTAAAAAAATGCACCTTATTATGGTGAAATATGCACCACAGAAAGCTGAAAAATGCACCTTATGTTGGTGAAATATTCACCTCAGCATGCTCAAGCATCGCACTTCATAAAGGTGAAATATGCAACATCAAAATGGTGAAATATGCAACTCAGAATGTTGAAATATGTACCATCAAAATGGTAAAAAATGCACCTCAGAATGGTGTATTATGCAACCTTACAATAATGAAATATGCTCTCTGGAATGCTTTCAAAAATGCACCTTATTATGGTGAAATATGCACCCCAGAAAGCTGAAAAATTCACCTTATTATGGTGTAATATTCAACCAAACATGCTAAAAATTTACCTTCATAAAAGTTAATTATGCAACATCAAAATGGTGAAATATGCAACTCAGAATGGTGAAATATGCAACTCAGAATGTTGAAATATGCAACTCAGAATGGTAAAATATTCACCGTCAAAATGGTGAAATATGCACCTCAGAATGGTGAAAAATGCATAAAAAATGCACTTTATTAAAGTGAATTATGCTTCCCAGAAAGCTGAAAAATGCAATTTATAATGGTGTAATATATTTACCCCAATATGCTAAAAATTGCACTTCATAAAGGTGAAATATGCACCATCAAAAGGTGAAATATGCACCTCAGAATGGTGAAATATACACCATCAGAATGGTGAAATATGTACCATCAAAATGGTGAAATCTGAACCTTGGAACAGTGTTTTATGAACTCTCAAAATGGTGGAATTTAAAATAAAGAAATGGTGAAATATAATTCTAAGAATTGTGAAATATAAAAATGAATCCCATTAAAATGGAGTTATATGAACTGCTCATAAAGTCAGAAAATGCATTAATAGAATGCAGAAATATGCACAATCAGAAAGGTGAAATTTATTGAACGTCCAAATAGATGAAATTAATGTCCTATTGGTCATTTGGAATATATATTTCATGACACAAGATGTCCAAATGAACAAAAAGTTTCCAAATTGACATTTTGGATAATTGGATATGGATGGACCTTGAAGACCATACATAAACCATAAGAACAATCTGAATAAAGGAAAATAGATGAAATTAATATCGCATTGGACATTATTTGGAATATGGATTCATTGACACAAAATGTCCAAATGGACAAAAGATTGTCCATATTGACATTTTGGATGGATGGATATGGATGGACCATGAAGACCATACGTAATTAGAAGAATCTGAATAAAGAAAAATAGATGAAATTTATGTCTCATTGGACATTGTGAATATGAATTCATTGACACAAAATGTCCAAATGGACAAAAGATTGACCATATTGACATTTTGGATGGATGGATATGGATGGACCATGAAGACCATCCATCAGAACGGTGACATATGTACTAGCGTGGAGCATAGATGTATGAATAAAAAAAAAATTTAAGATTCAGATTTATAATAGGGGGGGATTTGTGCCTCTCGACTGCCGTTCGCCCACCGGTGGCCGCGGGTCGAAATTTAAAAAAAAAATTTTTTTGAAGCGATTTTGTTCCTTATGTATAAAGAAGTTGTATGAAGAACAAGGTCAGAATCGCTTGCGCCGTTCTCGGTCTTGACATAGCAAAATTCCGCATAGCGCCAACCCATCTGAATAATTTATAATAAATATCTATGGTCGACTTGGCGTCACTTTTACAAACGGTTTTCAACTGTAATTTCATTTTCAAACAAGTATTTATGTCATTACTTCTTCGAAAACACCTTTGAATTGGTTTTTTTCATGTAGGGTGTCTATTCAGGTTTGTAGAGAAATAAAAAAAAATTATCATTTTCGTATGAATATATTTTATTTACATTTTTTTGTCGAATGGGAAATATTTTCACATTTTTTTGTTAAAAATAGCTATTCTGGGAAAACTTGTAACGATATTATCATGAAATATATATGAATAATAAGGTACATTATCTGGCAAACAGAAAACAATCACAAAAAAAAACAATTCCTTTGTTTTTATACGATATTTGAGCAAAAGCCGGGAAGATAATTTCGCGCGATTTTTTCCAAAAACACCTGGCATTCAAGAGGTTAAAGTAAAAATACGTGGGATTTTTCATTTCATTTGATTAAGATCTTCAGCCTCCGCAGTGACCCATAAAATTGAAAATTAGGGTAAAAAAGTGTAATGTTTATAAGGCCATACATTGTTATTAATTTAGTGGTAAGTAGGTGTTAAATGATAAACAATATATAATTAAGATATTTATTAAGGCATCGCTGTAAAAAAATGAAATTTGAAACAAACTTGGAAAATTATACATTTATTATTTAGGTTTAAAATCCTTTTTAGTTTCAAATTTAGGCATTTTTTTTCGCGATTCCAGCTTGGCACTTATTGCACCTAATCGCGACTTTCTTGTGCACTGAGAAATGGAAGCCTCTGTCGTATTCTTTACAGCTCTTTCAAGAGCTTGAGTATGGCAAGGAAGCCTTATAAACAATAGTTTGCTTTCACCACCAGATTCCACGATATTCTGAATTTCCTGGTCCGATAAGTTTTTCAAAATCGATTGTTCGGTTAATTTCGGTTAGTTTTACTCTAACTTAATTAACGTTTTTAAACCAGTTTTAGTAGTTTTTTATTGCAGTATCATATCTGCTCATATTCAGGGACGAATTGCATATGCTACCGCCACGAAAACAGTATGAATAATACGAAAAGAAGTGACAAACTGATCATTAATGAACTTCTAACGTTTCTTCAAAATAAAATCGATGTCTTAAGATGAACTAACCGCTGTGCAAATTGCTCCACTCATTTCTCAGAAGACGACGTGGAGGAAGCGAAAGACATTCTGTGCAGTGAAACAGTTGGCCGAAAAATTACGAAGAAAGGCGAAGGTAAGAAGTGCAAGAATCTATACGATATTTTAAAAATACTGAAGGAAACAGAAAATGAAGCCCTACTAACCTTTGTGGCTCAACACCTGCACAAACTACCGCCTGTAAATTTCGATCACATAGATGTCACATGTCTATTAAAAGATATCATGAATCATGACACTAAAGAGTGAACTAACCACAATTCATTCGCAAATGTCCAAAAAAAGTGATCTTGAAGTTCTGCGCTCAGAAATGGCCCTATTAAAGAGCGAATTGAAAACGAATCATCATAGCCATGTTCGAAATGAAAATGTAAACACACCGCCACCCTTGAAAACATTAAAGGTTACCATACCGGTAGTGCTAGATAAGAACTGCTCGAGCTCACGGTCATCACTTAATGAACTGCAACTTGACGATGTCCTCTGCAATAATGTGAAAACCCCGCCCGCACCACCCCTACAGCATTCTCCGCAACCGTGGAATGTAATAGCTGCATCTAACTCTCTCGCACAGCAGCAAGATTCAATATCACGACCACCACAGGTACAACACCCTGAATCAGCTAAAAATATACGTGCACAATACGAAAAAAATACATTTAAAGCAGAGACAACGAATTCTAATATGGGTGGATATAAAACCGTCACCAGAAAACCACGTAAGTCGAGAAATATAACAGACACAGCGACGGATAACTCTATCAAAATAGCCGAATTAAAAACAACGCTTTATATATCGAGGTTCGACAATAGCGTAACTGAGAACAATATTCGGAACTTTATTGATAGTAAAATAACAGGAAATAACATCCAGGTGGAGAAAATAATGCAAAGAAATCCCACGCAGTTTGGATCCTTCAAGTTGATAATACCGAACAAGGACTACAAAATCTACACGAACAAAGAATTTTGGCCAATAGGTACTGTCTTCCGAAAATTTATCGAGAAAAAATACAATGGAAAAGAACAAAATTAAGATAATCTTAATAAACTGCAAAAGTTTTAAAAGAAACGTTAACTTCATTGTAGACATGTGCCATACCTATGATGTAATACTTCTGCAAGAAACGTGGCTATTACAAAACGAAATATCTAATCTATCCAAAATTCATCCAAACTTTCAAGGATGGGGCACATCTGCTGTAGATTTAGCTAACGGGCCGCTACGTGGACGACCCTACGGAGGAGTCGCGGTACTTTGGAGGTACGAGCTGCAGGCTTCCATAATACCATGTGAAGACGATCGCATCGCTGGTATTCAGATAACCACCAACGGAGGGACCGATATGTGTATTAACTGTCTACATGCCGGTATGTCGTGCGGACAATCTTACTGACTTCACTAACTAAATTACATACGGTCATTCAAGACAATGAATATTCTGAAACCATCGTGATGGGACATTTCAACTCTCACCCATTATCTATATTTGGGAAAGAACTATGATTTTTCTACACCGAAAATAACTACAGTTGTGTCGATATGGAGAGACTACCCAATGACACTTATAGATACATATATTAGCGATGCACACAATACCACTTCTTGGCTCGATCACTGTATATGCACTAATAATCTCAAGGACAAAATACATAGTCTACAAGTACACTACGATACCGACTGGTCCGATCACCGGCCGACGTCTTGCGTAATCGCTGCTGAAAACCTACCTGCAACTATTATTAATGCCCCGCAACAGCCTAATACTATAATGTGTAGAAAGATTAACAACAAGAAAATCAATGAATATACATCTTTGGCAGAAGCACAACTCAGAGTAACTTATCAAAGACACTCCGAATTCATATGTAACTCTGGTTCTACATGTGACAAATGCGATCATATACAAAATATAGATAATATGTACACAGACATCGTGGAAGCCCTAAGAAATGCTGCCAATACTGTATTTTATAAGGAGAGCGATCGGAGTAAACCAAAAACACATCGCAACATTGCCGGGTGGAATCGACAAGTCAAAGAACACTACGAAAAATCCAGATTGGCGTTGATTACATGGATTCAAAATGGAAGACCGTTACATGGCCCCATAGCGGATGAAAGAAAACGGAAAAGTAAGGAGTTCAAAATAGCCCTTAAACACTGCCAAAGCTCTGCCGAACAAACAAAGATGGATGATATCGTAAAATCGCTTGACAAAAAAACAGTTTTTCTCAATTCTGGAAGAAAAGCAATAACCTGATCAAACCAAAAACTCGAATCGCCACCCAAATTGACGGGTACACAAACACTGAGGAAATCGCCAGGACATTTAAAAGAACCTTTGCAAATATTTCCGGAAACGAAACACCGACTGCTCCTGATATTATGGAATATGATGGACAAAACGTCCACCTCTCTGAAGATGATATAATAAAGGCCCTCAAAGCTACTAAGGCCGGTAAATCTCCGGGACATGATAGTCTAAGTATTGAACACATAAGGTACGGAGGCAGATACATACCTAAACTACTAAACATTTTGTTCAACGCAATCCTTAAGCATCCTTGAGCAAAATGACAAAAACTATTATAACCCCGATCCTGAAATCCGGACAGCCCGACATGACCAACTCCAGCAATTACCGGCCAATATCCTTGGCAACTATAATTGCAAGACTGTTCGAAAGGGTAATTCTAAATGAAATAGAAGGTAAACTCTATTCTAAAGACAACCAAATGGGCTTTAAATATAGATTATCCACTAATATGGCAATATACTTCGCAAAGCAAATAATAGAATTCTACAAAAAACGGAAAACTACTGTATACGGATGCTTCCTAGATTAAAGTAAAGCCTTTGATAGTGTCTGTCATAAAACCTTATGGGAGAAATTGAAAGGTAGAAATATACCTACCATATATATCAATATACTATCCCGACGGCACTCCCAGCAGGAAAACCTTGTACGGTGGTCAAATATATATTTATATATACCAAATATAAGGCAAGGATATTCTGTTCAATGTTTACATGATGAGTTATCAAATCGTCTGGACACCAGAGCGGGCTGTCGTATCAATAACGTATGCATAAGCTATGCGGATAAAATGATTCTTCTAGCACCATAGGTCAAGGGGTTGAGAATATTATTAAACATCTTTATTTATTTATATGGTACATATTTCACCATTCTGAGGTGCATATTTGACAATTTTGATGGTGCATATTTCACCTTTATGAAGTGCAATTTTAAGCATTTTTGGGTGAATATTTTACAATTATAAGGTGCATTTTTCAGCTTTCTGGAGTGCATATTTCACCATAATAAGATGCATTTTTTAAGCATCCTTGAGTGCATATTTCACCATTGTGTGGTTCCAAAATACACCATTCTGAGATGCATTTTTCACCATTTATGTGGTACATATTTCACCATTCTGAGGTGCATATTTCACCATTTTGAGGGTGTATATTTGTACCTGTATGAAGTGCAATTTTTAGCATGTTTAGGTGAATATTGCACTATTGTAAGGTGCATTTTTCAGCTATATGGAGTGCATATTTCACCATAGTATGGTGCATTTTTTAGGCATTCTTGAGTGCATATTTTACCATTGAGAGGTTCCATATTTCACCATAATGAGGTGCATATTTCACCATTTTGATGGTGCATATTTCACCTTTATGAAGTGCAATTTTGTGCATGTTTGGGTGAATATTTCACTATTATAGGGTGCGTTTTTAGCTTTCTGGAGTGCATATTTCAACATTGTGTGGTTCCATAATACACCATTCTGAGATGCATTTTTCACCATTTATATGGTACATATTTCACCATTCTGAGGTGCATATTTCACCATTTTGATGGTGCATATTTCACTTTTATGAAGTGCAATTTTAAGCATGTTTGGGTATATACATTACTATTATAAGGTGCTTTTATCGGCTTTCTGGAATGCAAATTTCACAATAATAAGATGCATTTTTTAAGCATCCTTGAGTGCATATTTCACCATTGTGTGGTTCCAAAATACACCATTCTGAGATGCATTTTTCACCATTTATATGGTACGTATTTCACCATTCTGAGGTGCAAATTTCACCATTTTGATGGGGCATATTTCATCTTTATGAAGTTCAATTTTTAGCATGTTTAGGTGAATATTGCACTATTATAAGGTGCATTTTTCAGCTTTCTGGAGTGCATATTTCACCATTGTTTGGTTCCAAAATACACCATTCTGAGATGCATTTTTTAAGCATTCTCGAGTGCATATTTCACCACTGTGAGGTTTCATAAAACACCATTCAGAGGCGCATTTTTCACCATTTTGATGGTACATATTTCATCATTCTGAGGTGCATATTTCACCATTTTGGTGGTGCATAATTAACTTTTATGAAGTGCAATTTTTAGCATCTTTGGGGGAATATTTTACTATTATAAGGTGCATTTTAAGCTTTCTGGAGTGCAAATTTCACCATAATAAGATGCATTTTTTAAGCATCCTTGAGTGCATATTTCACCATTGTGTGGTTCCAAAATACACCATTCTGAGATGCATTTTTCACCATTTATGTGGTACATATTTCACTGTTCTGAGGTGCATATTTCACCATTTTGATGGTGCATATTTCTCCTTTATGAATTGCAATTTTAAGCATCTTTGGGGGAATATTTCACTATTATAAGGTGCATTTTTAGCATTCTGGGGTTCATATTTCACCATAGTATGATGCATTTTTTAAGCATTCTTGAGTGCATATTTCACCATTAGGATGTTCCATAATACACCATTCTGTGGTTCATATTTCACCATTTTGATTGTGCTTATATCAACTTTAATAGGTGCAATTTAAAGCAATCTGGGGTGAATATTTCACTAGTATATGGTGCATTTTTCAGCTTTCTGGGGTTCATAGTTCACCATAATAAGGTGCATTTTTTAAGCATTCTCGAGTGCATATTTCACCATTGTGAGGTTCCATAATACACCATACTGAGATGCATATTTCACCATTTTGACGGTGTCACCTTTAATAGGTGCAATTTTAAGCATTCTGCGGTGAATATTTCACCATTATATGGTCCATAATACATCATTCTGAGGTGCATTTTTCACTATTTTGATGGTGCATTTTTCACCTTTATGAAGTGCAATTTTAAGCGTGTTTGGGGGAATATTTCACTATTATAGGGTGCATTTATAGCTTTCTGGAATGCATAATTTACCATAATATGGTGCTTGTTTTTGAGCATTCCCGAGTGCATATTTCACCACAGTGAGGTTTCAAAATACACCATTCTGAGATGCATTTTTCACAATTTTTATGGTGCGTATGTCACCATTCTTTTTGCATTTTTCAGCTTTCTGCGGTGCATATTTTCACAATTTTTATGGTGCATATATATTCAGTTTAGATGGTTTTATATATCACCATTTAAGGTGAATTTTTCAGCTTTCTGGGGTGCATAATTTACCGTTATAAGGTGAATTTTGTAAGCATTCTTGAGTGCATATTTCTCACCTTTATATATATTTTTTCACCTTTTGTTAATACTTATTTCACCATTCTAAGTTGCATATTTCACAATTCTTCATACTACTTTATACTTCAGGGTTTATACTTCCCCATTTATTCATTGTTTTTATTCATTATTGTGATGATGATTCATATTTCTCCATCTTGAGTTTATATTCACAATTTTTATGGTATATATTTTACCAATCTTTTGGTGCATATTTTACCATTTTGATAACACAATTTTTTTTATTCAGATTCTTCCTATGGTTTATGTATGGTATTCATGGTCTATCCATATCCATCCATCCGAAATGTCAATATGGACAATCTTTTGTCCATTTGGACATTTTGTGTCAATGAAATTCATATTTTAAATGTCCAATAAGACCTTAATTTCACGTCCTTTTCTTCTTATTCAGATCGTTCTTATGGTTTATGTATAGTCTTCATGGTCCATCCATATCCATCTATCCAAAATGTCAATTTGGACACTTTTTGTCCATTTGGACATTCTTGTGTCATGAAATTTTATATTCCAAATGTCCAATAGGACATTAATTTCATCTATTTAGACGTTCAATAAATAATTTCACTTTCTGATTGTGCATATTTCTGCATTCTATTAATAGATTTTTCGACATTATGAGCAGTTCATATTACACCATTTCAATGGGATTTGTTATTATATTTTACAATTCAGTGGATTATTTTTCACCATTTCTTTATTGTTAATATCACAATTTTGGAGAGTTCATAAAACAGTGTTCAAAGGTTCAGATTTCACCATTTTTAATGATGGTACATATTTCACCATTCTGATGAAGCATATTTCACATTTATGAAGTGCAATTTTTTAATATCCGTAGGCGAATATTTTCACCATCAAATGGTGCATTTTTCATCATTCTGAGGTGCATTTTTTTCACCAATTTGATGTTTGCATATTTCTCCTTTCATAGGTTCAATTTGAAGCAATCGGGGGTGAATATTTCACCATTATATGGTGCTTTTTTCAGCTTTCTGGGGTGCATATTTCAACAAAAGAATTTGCATTTTTTTGAAGCATTCTCGAGTGCATATTTCACCACTGTGAGGTTTTATAATACACCAATTTGTGGTGGCATATTTCACCATTTTTGATTGTGCGTATTTCACCTTTAATAGGTGTTAAAATTTTTAGCTTTCTGTGGTGAATATTTCACCACAGAAAGGCTTATACATGAGGTGCATTTTTCAGCTTTCTGGGGTTCATATTTCACCTTAATTAGGGTGCATTTTTTAACCATTCTTGAGTGCATATTTTCACCATTCTGAGGTGCATTTTTCAACATTTTGATGGTACATATTTCACCATTTCTGAGGATCATATTTTACTTTGAGAATTGAATTTTTAGAATGTTTTGGTTGAATATTTTCACCATTATATGGTGCATTTTTGTAAGCATTCTTGATTGCATATTTGACCATCGTGAGGTTTTATAATACACCATTTAGAGGTGCATTTTTCACAATTTTGATGGAACATATTTCAGCCATTCTGAGGTGCATATTTCACCATTTTGACAGTGTATATTTTTACCTTCATGAAGTGCAATTTTTAGCATGTTTAGGTGAATATTGCACTATTATAAGGTGCATTTTTTCAGCTTTCTGGAGTGCATATTTCACCATAATAAAGTGCATTTTTTCGAGCATTCTCGAGTGCATATTTCACCACTGTGAGGTTCCATAATACACCACTCTGAAGAGCATTTTTCACCATTTTCAGGGTACATATTTCACCATTCTGAGGTGCGTATTTCACCATTTTGATGGTGCAATTTTAAGCATTCTGGGGTGAATATTTCACCATTATAAGGTGCATTTTTCAGCTTTCTGGGGTTCATTTTTCACTATAATAAGGTGCATTTTTTAAGCATTCTTGAGTGCTTATTTGACCATTGTGAGGTTCCATAATATACCATTCTGAGGTGCATTTTTTACCATTTTGATGGTGAATACTTCACCCTCATGAAGTGCAATTTTTAGCATGTTTTAGTGAATTTATCACTACTAAAAGGTGCATTTTTTAGCTTTCTGGGGTGCATAAATATCACCATAAAAAGGTGCATTTTTTTTAGCATTCTCGATTGCATAATTCACCATTGTGAGGTTCCACAATACATTATTCTCAGGTGTATTTTCCACCATTGTGATGGAACATATTTCACCATTCTGAGTTGGATATTTCCCATTTTGACTGTGCTTTATTCACAATTAATAGGTGCAATTTTAAGCATTCTGGGGTGAATATTTCACCATAATAAGGTGCATTTTACAGCTTTCTGGGGATCATATTTCACCATAATATAATGTCTGGGATTTGCAATCAGTAAGAAGACGGTTGACTTATTATGATGTTTATTGACACTACCATACATTCCAGGTTATTCTCCAAGTGCCGCTTGTGGGCTACCAACATAACAATATTATTGACAAGAGAATACCAACATATCAATACATAACATCCTTTCCTCCTTTCATTTTTTTTTTTTTTAACTCAATCACAATGACACAACTTAAACGTAATCACTATGGCTAAACCTGACAGGGGGTTTCTCCACTCTGCCAGACCTAGTAATAACATCCTTTTTTGTGCTGGGTGCAGGTTCACTATCATGTTTATTTTCTTGACTTCCCAAGTCGAACCATTTTTCGGGATTTTCATTATTAGATTTAAACTTTAAACAACTTTTTTTTATCTGGTTAACATGAACCTTTTTTATTTCTCCTCCCATTTATTTAATTAAATATACCCATGGACTTAATTTTAGTACAATTATTCCCTGAACCCATTTCATCGGACTTTTTAGATGTCTTAAGTAGACTAAAACACTATCATTTTCCTTATACTCTTTTATGGCATTTTTCCTCGATTGTGTGACCTTTTGTGATTCCTTACTTTTATTTACATGATTTTCTTCTTTCAAAATGTGTAGTGGTGTACGTGGCTCATACGAAAATATTTTAGCCATAGGAGACACACCCGTGACAGAAGTAGGAGTGGAACGATAAGTATACAAACAATCTATTAAACGTTGAGCTGGTGACAAATATTTAGAATTTTTTGAAAACATAAATTTAATTAAAATCTTTTTGAATGTTTGAACAGATCGTTCAGTTAATCCATTTGACTCAGGATTATAAAGTGGAGAAAATAATAATTTAATAGATTTTTCTTTACAAATAATAGAAAATTCTTTACATGAAAACGGAGGACCGTTATCACAAACAATGGTTTTCGGAAACGCAAATCTGGAAAAAACTTCACCTAATTTTGATAACAAATCCGAATATTTAGTATTTTTCATATAAAAGCATTCTACCCACTTTGAATATGAATCGCAAACTAATAGATATTTGGAACCTTTTAAATTAAAAAAAATCCAAATGCACTCTTTCCCATGGACTTTCAGCAATAGGCCAATTATGACTTACATTTTTATTAGCATTTTGTACAGACTGACACATTTCACATCTAGAAATTATATCTTCAATATCTTGATTCATACCTAACCACCAAACATAAGAACGAGCTAAAATTTTTGATCTGACTATACCAGGATGACAATAATGTATTAGATTAAGGACTTTAGACTTAAGAGACTCTGGTATTACAATTCTGTCACCAAATAAAAGACATTTTCCTTTGACCGACAGTAAATTTCTAAACTTGAAATATTTCTTTATTTCTGGACTTGACAAGGTTTCAATCCAACCGATTGAAACATACTTAATGACTTTACATAATATTTCATCTTTTATAGAATGACTTTCAACTTCTGAAAATGGAATTAAGGGTGTTGACATGTATACAAAATTACATTCCTCTATATTACATTGTTGTACACTTAGATACCGTGACACTTTGATAAGCTTGAGGAATTTTCAGTCCTTTTTTAAAAACTAATTTATAATTGTACGCGGACAATATTATAGACCATCTTATGAGACGTGATGCTGCTAAAACCGGGACTTTTTTTATTTTCGGCAAATAAAGACAACAATGGAGCATGATCAGTATATATCGTAAAATGACGACCAATTAAATATTTATGAAATTTCTTGATTCCAAAGATAATCGCAAGGGCTTCTTTGTGCAATTGGCTATAATTTCTTTGAGCCGAATTTAACGTCGCAGACTCAAAGGCTATAGGAAATTCCTGATTCTTTACGACATGACTTAAGACACATCCGACACCATATTATGCACTGGAATCGACTGTAAGACACAATGGTTTTGACGGATCAAATAAAACTAACAAAGTTTTATCAGACAAGAGAGACTTACTATTTATAAATGCTTTTTCGCATTCGTCAGACCTACACCATCTTACTTGTTTTCTTAATAAATTATGGAGTGGTTCTAGCACAGTAGGACACATAGGAATAAAATTCCTATAAAAATTCAACATTGACAGATATGATTTTAGTTGAGTGACATTTTCTGGACACCCAGTAGACTTAATTTTCTCAACTTTCGACAAAGACGGACTTTTGCCTTGACCTGAGAAGGTAAAACCTAAAAATTCAAAAGAAGACACAAAAAATTCACTTTTTGACACATTAATTTTTAAATTAAAGTCATTCAACTTTGACAAAACCTCATCCAAAATATTAGAACACTCTGTTTCATCTTTACCACCTACACAAATATCATCAATGTATGCAGCACAGTTTTTTATGCCCCTTAATAATGTATCCAATGACCATTTGAAATGTGGCCGGAGCCGATGACAACCCAAGTGGTAAACGATTGTAAACATATAAATCATTACATGTATTAATTGTAAGTAATTCTTTACTAGAATCTGACACGGACAACTGTAAATATGCATTTGTTAAGTCTAATTTACAAAATACTTGACAACCTGAAAATTTATTAAAAATATCCTCTGGACATGGTATAAGATACTGATCAATTCTCAATTGTGGATTAACTGTAGATTTTAAATCTGCCATAAACGTATTTTTCCATTTTGTTTTGGTACACAGACTATCGGAGAAGACCAACTACTA